>PVJS01020834.1:0-32174 GCA_004027185.1 Glis glis
AAAAAAAAAAAAAAAAAAAAAAAAAAAAAAAAGAAAATAGCCATTCTAACTTATAATTCATTTTACCGGGGAGCAGCAATCTAATTCACATTGATTTTGGGTAAACCTTTACATACCCGTTTGCTCCATTTTAAGCAAAGCCTGTATAGATCAATGCATCTCTAGCATCAACATGCACTAAGTAATCAATGGGTAGGGGAAATCATTATTTACTACTCAGTAATTGTGTTTACATTCAAATAAAATATAATAAAAAGTGCAAGGCAATTTTGGAGGGAGACGTGACCCATGGGTCACAAGTAGACTGTCTTACTTTCTATTTTTTTAAATGAAGCAAAATAGCTGAGGAATTTTACCAGGAATTTAAGGAGATGGCCATACATCTCACCTTTCCTACATTTTAGCCCTCAAGAACTGAAATAGCTGTCAGCATTTTCTTTCATCCTAGGAAAACTTCAATCGGCACCATGGCTGCAAGCAGGAGAATAAGAGCAAGCTTATTCTCTGGGTTATGATCAGTTCTGAAGCGGATCTGGTCTCTGCCAACCTGCTCACCCTTGGCTCTCTCACTTTATTTTTGCACCTTGGTTTTTGAACTTGGAGCATAGACTTGGTTGCTCTAGTGTTTGAATCCCTAGTGGATTATACCTTGGACTTGTCCCACTGGCAAGGTGTTTTCAAGATCACCTGAATAGGACACCTGCTCTGTTTCAATCCATTTGAACTGCCATTTTGTTTCTGGTACTAGTGTGGCTTTTACCCCCCAGTGAAGGGTGGGGGTAGGGAAGCCAAACAACAGCAATAGAAATTAAAGTAAATGAAATGCCTTGTTGTTCTGATTTGCCACATTAAAGCAGCACTACAAGCAACAGGACAAATAAGCCGAGCTTCCTGCTTTCCAGCATAGCTGAACAGATGGGCTGAGACGAAATTGCTCATCAAAATTTGTTTTGTCCTGTTTTATTAGTTATTCATATAAGGAATGCAGAGTGAAATAAGGAATAGCCGAAACAGTTTCTGTTTTTAGTGAATTTCAGCAAGGAAACAAATTCACAGTAACATGAATGCAAACCACACATTTCTTTCATTTTAACTACTTGTAAACTAAAAGAGCTAGACTTTAGTTTTAGCTAGAGACTGTACTTTGCAAGTAGTTAAGTAGTAAAGTTAGATGTATGAATTGAAATAGTGGAAAGAAAATGGGTAAGCACCCCATTCAAAGATCATGCAAATTTGTGAATTAAATTAGCAAATAATGTTTTGAAAAACAGTAAGATTATTTGTTTTTAACCCTAAAAGAATATATATTATATATAATACAGCTATATATATAATATATATCAAACAGACAAAGAGGACCAATTATTATTTTTTTCTCTGTGTAATTTGTAGTCTTCTATTATTTGGAGTAATTATGTTGCACAGAAATTTCAAATTAAATGGTTTTGAACCTAGATATTGTTTTAGTGTATAAGGTATTATAAAATTTTACAGGAAAATAAAAATGATTGTACGAATGCACATAAAGTTGGTTGAGAATGATAAATGATCTCTCAGTTTGTTGATTTTTAGCTAAAGGAAAATATAACCAACTCTGAGTTCATGTAGTGAAGAGCAGAGGGGAAAAAAATTCAGGACATACCAAAATTCACCTGAAATAAATCACCTTATAAAAATGACAATTTTCTAAGATGTGCAATTCACTAAAAGAAATGAGAGAAAAAGAACATATCAAAGGCAACTGGCTCACACTCCTATGGTAACAAAACTTGCTGTTTGGAGCAGCAGCTTTCTTGGATTCAGTGTATAAATGTAGAGAACCATGTAATTTGTGTAAGGGCAAAGCAATTTGGAAGACAATTTCAAGAAACAAAGTATTCTATATGCAATGTACAAAAATATTCACATATTATAGAGATATTTACAGTCTGAATGGGCGTAATCCACTCAAAGATGAGATATACTCAAATTTTGTTGAGACGAGTAAGTTAGGAATGGAGGATAGAAGGTAATAGGAGAAAATTTGCTAAATTTAAATAAAGGAGAAAAGTTTAATACTTTTATTTTATTTATTTAATCTGTAGTCTGTTTTATAAGGTCTATAACAGCTGTAAGCTGTCATATCTAATGATACCTATTCACTTTTGCTATCACTGCAATTGAATGCCAAATGTGACTGATATTGGGGAGCTAATGAGTACAGTCAAGTCTCTTTATCTGTGGTTATATATTTTTTGGTTTCAGTTACCTGAGGTTGATCTGAAAATGTGAAATGGGAAATTCTAGAAATAAACAATTCATGTTTTATGTTGTGTGATCTTCTGAGGAGTATGACAAAATCTTGCTTCTTCCCACTCTCTGTCCTACCTGGGACATGAATCTTCTTGTCCAACACATCTACACTGTTTGCTACCTGCTTGCTAGTCACTTAGTAGCCAGCTATGTTACTAGGACAGCTGCATGTAATCCTTATTACAGTACTTGTGTTCAAGTAACCCTTCCCTAGTAGCCTAATGCTATGTCTCAACCTATGTAATTCACCTCACTCCATCTCATCACATAGGCATTGTATCATCTCATAGCACTTCAAGAAGGGTGAGTACAGTACAATAAGATATTTTGAGAGAGAGTACATTTAATAACCATTATTATAGTATATTTTTACAATTGCTTTATTTTATTATTACTGTTAATTTCTTATAATGCTTAACTTACAAATTGAACATCATAGTTATTAATGTAGAGGCAAAAACATAGTATATATAGGGTTTGGTACTTTCTGTGCTTTCAGGCATCCACTGAGGGCCTTGGAGGCATTTCTCATGGATAAGGGGGGTCTACTCTGTATTTACCATCCCATTAAATGGCTAGTTACTCTTTGACCCATACTCCTCAATAAATGAAGCTGTGTTACTGGTGAGAACATGGAGGTTCAGAGTATTAGATTAGCTTGCTCAGTGTCAGAGGAAAGATACAAGAGGCTTTTCTCTGATTGTTCTCCCCTGAACACAGTGCCTCATGGTTACCTCCTGCTAGTGACTAGACTTGGCTAACTAAAGAACTTACATTCCTTAAATAACAGCAATATCCTACTTCCTACATTAAGGATGCAGTTAAGTGAGAAACCAGGAGTAGACCCAAGACCCTAAGCCCAACATTTAACTCTATTCAGGGTAGAATAACTCACATGGAATAGGAAACACAAAGTATAACAAGCAAAATAAGACAAAAATAATAGTAATACAACTTAGAAGATGTACTACTTAAAATAAGCATCATTTAAGAGAGCTATGAAGCATTTTTTAATTCTCCTAGAAAGAGCTAAATGAGATCTTAAGAGATTATTTTAGTGAATCAATACCTTTAATGAATAGATGAAGCAACTGATTTGGGCTTAGAAAATTTTAAACCCTAAACTATATTGCAAGCATGGGCAACTACGGTAATTAGAAGATAGATCTCCTGCTTCATCTAATACCCAATTCAGTGTTTTTGCAATATACTGCTTGAGTTGTGACACTTCTATTTATTTTGGATCGACCTCCATGTTAATAAAAGCAAGTATTGTCAAATACCCATATTTATATAGATCCTATTAAACAATCAAAAGTTTTTCCTAGGGGGGAGGGACACCAAGAGCTGTGTGCATGTATGTTAACACCAAACTGATACTCATTGTGATGTGAGACTACAATGCACCAATAAAAACATAAAAAAATAAAAAAATAAACACCTATGTAACTTAAAAAAAAAGAAAATATTTGTCTCATTTAATAAGCAAAAAAAAAAGTTTTTCCTAAACAGTGATACCTGTAGTATCTAGTCTAGTGGAAGATATGATGACTATAGGTAGTACATGGATTTCAATGTCCATGTTAATAGCTAAGTATTTAATGTGCACTTGAAAACTATAATATGCACCAACCAATAATTTCATAGTTTCAGGCTTAGTTAAATTGTGATGAGATGCAAAATCAACTTAAAGAAAAAGAAGTAAATATAGATTAGGATATGGCAAATGTAAAGAAAGAGATAAATTAATGTCAGAAGTCTGAGAAATACTGACCTAAAGTAGAAAATATCTGACATACAAAATTGAGGATAGTGGTTATTAATCAAGAGATGTACCAGTGATGGGGTTTTCCAAGTAGTATACCCTAGCATAAGTGATAAAGTACCCAGCTTAAAATAAGAAACGAGCTAGAATAGTCCCTGATATTCTCCCTGTAAAATTTAAAACTAATATTTTTTCTTATATGTTGCTTTAATGCTATATTGATTTCAAGAACTGATTAAAAAGAATTTCCAGCATGGGTCTAGATTTTTCATAACTAATATCCAATCTGTACAAATTGAACATTGGAAATTCTCAGGCTCTTAAGTGAAAGAACACAATTTTAGATTCTGAGTATAAAAAAATCAGAATAATCCACCTGAGACATATTTCTTAAATGGTTTTCCCCCAAAGAGTAGTAGGAAAAAATCTATATAATATCAGTTAGATTTAAATTTACTTGATTAATCGGAACAAGCTTATGGGCAAATCTGTAGGCAACTTTATTGAAAAATAGATTTTAAGTCACTTTGAGAAGCTTATCTCACAAATAGTAATAGAATGGTAACCAAAGACCAATCATTAGAAATTTTGTTTAGCAGAGATATAGTGAACAATATCAGAACTAAATTATGTCAAACCGAGGTGCTTGAAAATGTTTCAATTTAAAGGAGAACTTAAAAGCCGGGCGTGGTGGCGCACGCTTGTAATCCCAGTACTTTGGGAGGCGGAGACCGGAGGATCCGGGTTTGCGGCCAGCCTTAGCTTGTGTGCACGCACGCACACGCTCTCTCTCTGTCTCTCTCTGTCTCTCTCTCTCTCTCTCTACTTAGTGAGGCCCTCCACTACTTCGTGAGACCCAGTCTCAAAATAAAGTATAAAAAATAGGGCCGGGGGCGTAGCGTGGAGGTAGAATGCCCCTGCGTTCAATCCCCGGTACTGCAAAAAAAATAAAAATAAAAAATAAAGGAGAACTTAATGATAAATGAGAAATTCTATTCTTAATAAGAATACAAGGCAATTAAAGATATTAGCTAGAAGAAAGTAAAAAAACCAAAACTGAGGCTTTCATCACCAACTAGGAAAATTTTGAATCCTCTCTTTGGTACACTGGTCGCAACAGAAAAAAAATGACCTTACAGTTCATTATCAAAAAAGTCTGACCTCAGAACATACTGTCTAAAGCTCTAGAACATTATTAAGTGGGTAATTTTGCCTAAGTGGTCCACAGGAAAGTGACATTTTATGCAGTCTCTCAAACTAAAAGCTATCTTGTAGATGCTGTGAGGAATTATCATTACATTTATAAATAAGCTAATGTTATCACACATATAGGCAATAATGATAATGAACAACTTACTTTTCACAGTTCTAAAATAAGCTTTTTGTGTATCACATATATACTTTGTAACTTTTATGTTTATGTTCATATTTACAAAACAGATGTAAAGATATGTTTGTATGAGTGTGTTTATAAGTGTGTGTGTGTTTATGGGACTTTAAAAAACAGATTTTACTGTGATATGTGAAATACCTTATGAGGTATCATCCACTAAAACCTGAAATGTATTTTCTATTTATTTATTTAGACAGGGTCTCACTATATTGCCCAGGCTGGCCTCCAATTCATGATCCTGCTCCCTCAGGGTTTCAAGGAGCTGGGATTACAGGCTGAAATATATTTTTTCTTTTTTGTGTGGTATTGGGGATTGAACCTAGGGGTCTTCTACATCCGAGCTACACCCCCAGACCTATTTTATTTTTCATTTGGAAATGGTCTCACTAAGTTGCGGAAGGCCTCACTAAGTAGCTGAGGCTGGCCGCAAACTTGCGATCCTCCTGTCTCAGGCTCCCAAGTACTAGGATTACAAGCATGCGCCACCATGCCCAATTTTCTTTTTTTTTTTTTTTTTTTTTGTGGTACCGGGGATTGAACGCAGGGGCGTTCTACCTCCACGCTACGCCCCCAGCCCTATTTTTTATGCTTTATTTTGAAACCGGGTCTCACGAAGTTGCCGAGGGCCTCACTAAGGAGAGAGAGAGAGAGAGACAGGGAGAGAGAGAGCGAGAAAGCTGAGGCTGGCCGCGAACCCGGATCCTCCGGTCTCCGCCTCCCAAAGTACTGGGATTACAAGCGTGCGCCACCACTCCCGGCTATGAAATATATTTTCTAAAGACATATTTTAATAATGCCAATCAGAATAGTAATTCATCTCACATGGCTTATGATATATTTATAAGCCATAATTTATCTAAGGAGAGAAAATAATTTGACATTCTCTAAAATAATAGGGTAGGTCCAACTTATTGATGTCTGTAAGAATGGTGAGGATTCAAGGGATTTGTAGCCCTTATAAAAAGTACCTTATTAGCTGGGAGAGGTGGTGCATGCCTATAATTCCAGTACTTGGATTTCAGGTTCAAGACCAGCCTCAGCAACTTAGCAAGGCTTTTAGCAACCTAATGAGATTCTGCATGATGTGAGACTACAATGCACGAATAAAAGTATTTAAAAAGAAATGAGTTGATTAGAACAATACAATAAAATAAAACATAGACTTTACTTGGAAAAAAAGGGCTGGGGGTGTACCTTGGAGGTAGAATGTTCCTGGGTTCAATCCCCAGTACTACACACACAATAAGTACCTTATGAGTATATCCCAGATACACATTAAGTGCCTCATTCAAACCTTGGGTTCCTTCCTCATTTTCATTAATGACCACATGGTGTTTTCTTCTAAGCACCTTATGTGAAAATAACCAATAAAACCAATGAACTAAGTTCATGACAAACTAGTAGGTATGTCAGAGGTTACAAGAGTACAGGGATGAAGAAAATATAGTCCAAAAACAACCATTTCAAGAACCAGCATTATAAATAATAACCAGTTACATTTATGTAATCAGAAGTCTCTTGCATCTATTCTTATGCAAAAATCATGTTACTTTTAACCTCTGAGAATTTCTGCATCTTTTGTTACTTTATATTTAAATAATTAAAATGTATTTCTTTAGGAAATTTTTAGAGATCTCTACTTTCTAAAGAAATGTTTGGAATATTTTATTTTCCTAAGTTGGCCACTCTACTAATGACAAAATGGATAAAAAACTGACAAAATGAATAAACATTAATGACAAAATGGAAAAACATAGTACATTTGTGCAGAGGCATCCTGATTTACAATATGAAGATGAGACCACTGATACATGCAATGTCACAGATAAATCTCAAGAAATATTGCTGAGTAAAAGAGATCTTACACTATAGAGTTCATATGTATGATTATATTTATAAGTTCTAGACCAGATATAACTAATATATGTTGCAAAAGTATAAGATCTGTGACTGTCTTTGGGAGGATGGGACTGGCAGGTAAAGGGCAGAGGGGAATTTTCTGGAGTGACAGTAATGTATTGCATTTTGAATAGAGTCTTGATTTACACAGTTGTATTCTTTGCTCAAACTCAACAAATATGCACTTAAGATGTTTATATCTCATAGTATGTAAATTTTACCTCAAGAAACCTCTATATACAAATATTGAATCTAGCTTGTACATTAGATGTTTAAGTATTTATGGGAAATGTACCAATGTCTGCAAATTGCTTTGAAATGCATTTAAAAATAAGTTGGAAGCCAAACATGGTAGTTCACATCTGTAATCCTAGTACTTGGGAGGCTGAGACAGGAGGATCATAGGTTCGAGGCCAGCTCCTGATTCAATATAAAAATAGATCTGGGGGTGTAGCTCAGAGGTAGAATGCCCCTTAGTTCAATCCCCAGTACCAAAACAACAAAAACCCAGAAAATGTGTAACATAAGCACCTGTTTCACCTACAAGTTCTACAGAAACCAAGAATGGCACAAACTTAGAAGTTGGGCCAGAACAAGGGCAGGCTATGTTTGTGGTTTACTTTACTGTTTATTAGTGCACTGGTGAGGAAGGCTGATAAAGAAACGGGGTTGAGGCAGGTATAGAGATACTGGGTACATCCCTGAGCCTCAATTTATTCACTTATTACAAGGGATTCTGACATTTTTTTCATAGCATAGTTGAGAATTGTAACTAAGTAAAATTGTGTAAGTACACTCCTTAAATTGGAATAATGTGTAAGCTACCTTTGTATTATTATCAAACAGCACCAAAGAAGTATTTAAGAAAAAATTTTCCTTATGGAATTGAAATGTGGAAAAACTTCACATGGAATAATGACACTTTCGGGTTCCATAGTTTGGCAATTGTGCAGCTATAAACATAGTATACATACATTACTATGGTGGTCTGGTTTCCATTCTTTTGGGTAGATACCCAGAAGTGGTATAGTTGGGTCATATGGTAGGTTCATTCCCATTCTTCTGAGGATCCTCCACACTGTTTTCTAAAGCGGTTGCACTAATATGCAATCCCACCAACAATGTATTAGAGTTCCTACTTCTCCACATCCTTGCCAGCGTTTGTTGTTTGTGTTTTTAATGATTGCCATTCTAATTGGGGTTAGATGAAATCCCAGGGAAGTTTTGATTTGCATCTCTCTGATTGCTAATGATGAAAATTTTTTTCATACATTTATGGGCCATTTGTATTTCTTTTTTTGTGAAGTGTCTATTTAGTTCACTTGCCCATTTTTTGATTGGGTTGTTTGTTTTTTGGCGGTGAGTTTCTTGAGTTCTCTGTATATTTTAGATATTAGTCCTCTATCAGAGGAGTAGCTGGCAAAAATCTTCTCCCATTCTGTAGGCTCTCTGTTGAGGTTCTTGATAGTTTCCTTTGCTGCACAGAAGCTCTTCAGTTTAATGCAATCCCATGTATTGATTCTCATTTTAATTTCTTGTGTCTTTGGGGTCTTGTTGAGGAAGTTTTACTCATGCCTATGTGTTGGAGTGTTGGTCCTATGCCCTCAAATAGCCACAAGGTCTCTGGTCTGATTTCCAGGCATTTGATGCATCTTGAATTGACCCTTGTGCAGAAGTAAGAAAGTGGGGTTTATTTCCATTTTTCTGCATATGGATAACCAACTTTACCAGCACCATTTGTTGAAGAGGATATCTTTTTTCCAGTGTATGTTTTTGGCCCCTTTGTCAAAAATCAATTGGCTGTAAGTGTATGGATTTGTTTCTGAGTCTTCTATTCTGCTCCTTTGATCTATGTGCCTGCTTTTGTGCCAATACCATGCCTTTTATTTATTTATTTTTTTTTACTATGGCTCTGTAGTATAGTTTGAAGTCAGGTATTGTGAGGCCTCCTGCATGGTTCTTGTTGAGATGAATGTATTACAAACCTATGAGATATGTACACAATGCAATTTTACTCAGCCATAAAGAAGAACAAAATTATGTCATTTGCAGAGAAATGGATGGAACTGGAAAACATTATGCTAAATGAGATTAGTCAGTCACAAAAAGTGAAAAGTTGGATGTTCTCCCTAATATGCAGAAGCTAGGGAGAAAATTGAACATAGGAGGGATTCCAGATAAGGGAGGAGAAACCTTAGATGAGTGAAGAAGGCAACCTAACTGAGGAAGATGGGAGGGGGGAAGAGTGAAACACTCTAATGGACATGATGTACATACACAAACTTACCAAAGTCAATTACTGTGCTGAGCATGGGAATCGGGGCGGGGGGTAGAGTAGGAACTGGGGGAGGGTTCAATGAGTGCTGTGTGCATGCATGACTCTATCACCCTGAACTTCATCACAATGTATGATTACAAAGCACCAATAAAAAAAGATACTTACTGAAAGATGGTACATTTACTAAATAGTAGGTCTCAAAGAAAAATGAACACAATGGTGAAGTTTTATAATCTATGGTTGATTAATATGTATATTTTATTTCTTCTTTTTATATGCTTATATAAAGCTATTTGTTTTATTGATCAAAGTATTTAGAACCGATATTTTTTCTTGTGATAGAGATGCATGGATCAATATGATCTTATAAGAGATTTATTCGTGTACAAGTGACTGATCTCATAAAATACAGTTTTCATCCCAAATTCTGTTCTCAAACCTCATAACTGCAAACTTCAACAAGATATGAGGAGAATTCTATAAAGTTAGTTCATGTCTCCAAAAGAAATTCTTTCAGCTTTAATGACTCTGAGATCTTTCAAAATAATAAAGAATCAAGCTTAAGGATGTCATTTCCAAAAGATATTTCAGTCTTACCATTAATCCTTAGACTGAATCAGAGCTAACTGTTCTCAGTCATCCCTGTGATTATAGTCTTTTGACGCCTCCCTTGCATTTCATGATAAAGACCAGAGCTCCTTATGTAAACCTTCATTGACTGCAAACATCCTGTCTCTATAGCTCCAAATCCTTCATCCTCACCTCCCCAGGCTTCAGCTCAGCTCCATTTCTCATATACATATTGTAATCATTTTGGGGGGGTGGAGGGTGGTACCAGGGATTGGACCCAAGGGCATTCTACCTCTGAGGTATACACCCAGCCCTTTAAAAATAATTGAAACAGAGTCTTATAAGTTACTGAATGTCACAATAAATTGCCAAGGCTGGCCTGGATCCTGCAATCCTCCTGTCTGAGCCTCTCAAGTACTGGGATTACAGATGTGCACCATGACGGCTGATTCATATACTCTAATCATTAACTGGATCAAACTATTTGCTGTTCTCCAATAAAAGTGGCTTAAAAATACTTTCAGCTTGGTGTGTTGGAACACGCCAGCAATCTCAGTACTTGGGAGGCTGAGAGAGGAGGATCACAGGTTCAAGATCAGCCTCGGCAACTTAGTGAGATTCTCAGTAATGTCAAACAAAAAATAGAAAGGGCTAGGGGTATAGCTTGGAGGTAGAATGCCTATGGGTTCAATCCCCAGTACCACTACCACCACCACAACAACAACAAAAACAAAAACTTTTCCTCTGCCTTAGTCTTTTCAAAGTACACCTTCTGGCTTCTACTTGTCATTTAAGACATGGTTCAAGCATGAGGGTCTCTGGAAAGCGTTTGCCTGGTCCCACGGCCTTGTACTTACTTCCATAAAAGGCTATGTGTCCTATGCTTACCCACCTATCTCCTAACTAAAAAATGAGCAGATGAGAGCTATTGTGCCTCTTTCTCCTCATTCCTGAAACCATGTTCATGTGCGCATAGTAGGAAATCAATAAATATTTTTTGAGTGAACAAATAATTTACCCGTACAACTATTCTATTCATGAATGCACAATTTTTTTGTGGTGGTAGTGGGGATTCTACCTCTGAGCTACGGCCCGAGCCCTATTTTATTGTTCATTTGAAACAGGGTCTCACTAAGTTGCAGAGGGCCTCACTAAGTTGCTGAGGAGGGCCACGAACCTGTGATCCTCCTCTCTCAGTCTCCAAGTACTGGGATTACAGGTGTGCACCACCATGCCTCGCTAATGGCCTATTTTTGATATAGATGCTTCCTCTTTAATTTTCTGTCATGGAATCACATAGACACTAAGTGACTGAGATTCTGCCTTGGCCTTAGCAACCCCTAAGAGAACAATCATCTGTTTCTGAACGGCATGCGACCTGATGAGCCAGAACCCTAATGCTTCCAGCAGACTCCACTGGCCTGGTCCTACTTCTATTTTTCTCCATCAATCCATGCTCTGCATATATATGCAAGATTCAGTTACTTAGCATTGGGCCTATTTTACACTGCTGGTGGGCCTGGAAGGCCACCTATTATCAGTGTTCAGTTATTAGGGAGATTAAGTGTATTTACAAGATTGGAAATCTTCCTCACATCTGCTTTTGGATATGCCCATCTCCTCCCCTCCTGGCTTCTCTCTCTACATCTCTGTCACCCTAGGGCTTGGATTTATATCTGTTTTCAAGGCCTTTCCCAATTAGAATGATTTCATAGTAAATCACTGAGCCATGCTCATCCACAGCCTAAGAAGTGACTTGTAACATCTTTAGTGTTAGATCTAACAGCAATGTTGTTTGTGAATAATTTGATTTTATGGGATAGAACATTCTAGCTTCTTCCATCTTCTCAGGAAAATATTTACCATTAAAAACTTTAAGTATGTGTATTTATATTTGGTCCAGGGAGTAAAAAAATCTAGAAATTACTCTTGTTTTTGTTTTTGTTTTGTTTTTTTGTGGTACCGGGGATTGAACGCAGGGGCGTTCTACCTCCGCGCTACGCCCCGGCCCTATTTTTTATACTTTATTTTGAAACCGGGTCTCACGAAGATGCGGAGGGCCTCACTAAGGAGAGAGAGAGAGAGAGAGACAGAGACAGAGACAGAGACAGAGACAGGGAGACAGGGAGAGAGAAAGCGAAAGAGCTGAGGCTGGCTGCGAACCCGGTTCCTCCGGTCTCCGCCTCCCAAAGTACTGGGATTACAAGTGTGCGCCACCACGCCCGGCTTAGAAATTACTCTTTTTAATTAAAAGCATTTAAATATGTTAGATGGTACTTGGGTGATCTTTGCAATGTTTCTATAAGCAAGAAAAGATTCTTGTATTTTATTCACATTTTATGAATAGGAAAATGTATATGGAGGGAAATACTCCAAGTGATGTTTGCGTGTGTTCGTATCACTTTGAATATCACATATAATTACATTGCACCAATAAAAGTACAAAAAAACTTTAAAGATTAAATTACAAAAAATGTAATTGGATAAATGCGATGACGGTTTCTGTCATTTACGAGTCTAGTTACTGGGGATGATGATAATTAACTGTAGACCTTTAGATTTTCACTTTATAGCTCTTTCTTTGGATTATACAAGCCTGTCCACTAATGACTGCTCTGTGGACATTTGTTGGAATGGTCTTAGTATTCTCTAGATTTGCATTTGGTTAATAAAGCATGTATGAGGTATTACAGTATTTTCAAATGTTATGCTAATTTTAAATAATATATTATTTAAAAGCCTTTAATGAACCTGTAATGAAGATAATTTTGATATTTAGTATTTACTTCTAAAAAGCTACAGAAAAATGTATAGAAAGGCAGGATTATCTGAAGGAATTCACTAGTCTTTTATTTTCATGACCCTTTAAAAAGTTCTAGAAAGGCTCTGCGTGATTCTGACTACGCTCTTTCATCCCTAATGCTCACCTCTGAGACTCCAAAGAGACTCCAGAGAGCCAGATATTCAAGTGCATTTCCAGGACCTCGCAGAATAAAAGTGTCAGGGACTGCTTTGTGATGGCTTTCCTACTGTCTAGTATAAAATGGTATCAGGACTTCCTCAAATAGATTCCCCTGCTGGGATGCACAGTTAGGAAGCAATGCATAGCACATCAGAGACAGGATGGGCCCAAACATGAAATGAATGCTGTGGCTTTGTTATGAATATGACAGACTTCAGGGTCAGTGCACCTCAGGGGAAGCAATGCACACTATTTTTCAAAGGAACACTGGGACATGCAAAGAAACCCAACACTCGTGTGTGTGTGTGTGTGTGTGTGTGTGTGTGTGTTTCCGCTTAAACTCTGACTAAAAGAAAATACTCTTAAAATAAGCAAACAAAGAAAGCACATTTTAACACTGTGAAATCAATAAGCACTATTAACACTTTTAAATTGGAAATGAATATATTAAGACTGCCTAATCAAATGAATGTGCTAAAGAATATGGGGAATAGTTCATTCATAAGAGTAGGTTCTTTCCACTCTCAAGTGACCAGGAAATCATTTAAAAGCATGAGAAAATAAGCCAGGCATGGTAGCTCACACCTAAAATTTCAGTATTTGGGAGGTGGAGACAGGAAGATCACAGGTTCAAGGACAGCCTCAGCCACTTAGCAAGATCCTGTTTCAAAATAAAAAAATAAAATAGGCCTGGGGTGTAGCTCAGACATAGAATGTCCCTGGGTTCAATCCCTAGCACCCCCTCCTCTCAGAGTATGAGACAATAAACAGTAGTTTGTGGCAGGAGTGATTAAGGACCAGGAGTTAGAAAAAAGACCAAGGTTTTGGGTATCTCTCCAATACTTGATAATTCTGTAACTTTGAGCTTCTCTTTCCTCATCCTTTAAACAGAAATATAATACAACTATATAATATTGTGGCCAATATTCAATGAGATGAAGGATAATAAGGGTTAATAATCCCTAACTATTTCAGAATCATTACTATAATGGTTTGGAGACAGAATGTCCCCCTAGCCCTCCTGGAAACAAGGTAGCAATGTTGGAAGCAGGGCTTGGTTGCTAAGGAGGGGTCTCTGGGGGTATGGCTTTGGGGATTATATATCGGTGCTTCCTCCTCCTGCTCTCTCTCTTGCTTCTATCCTCACTGATATGAGGAGCAGAGCCTGTGTGCTGTCCTTCTCTCCACTTCTTGTTTCCATGCCCTGAGATACACAGTCCCCAGCCTCGCATGGACTGAACCCAAAATCCCCAAGGAAACTGTGAGCAAATAAGTCTTCCTTCCACTAAGTTGCATGGTCATTCGTTTAGGATATAGCAGTGAGAATACTGACTAAAACAACTACTACAAATATTGATGTATCTGATAAAGAAAAGTCCTGCTAAGTGAAGTAGTCATAGAAGTATCACAGTCTAGTGAAGTGTATACTGAAGTTAAGCCATTTGGGTCTGTCTGTATAAGGCCAGTTCCACTAATTTCTAGCTGTGTGATCTTAGCATTTGGCCTCTCCTAGCATTTATTATTATGTAAATGAGGATAATATCTATTTCTGAGAGTTGTGATGGACATAAAATAAGGTCACACATACAAAAAGCCTATAGCAGTCCTTGACTAATAGCTTTTGCTTTCTTTGGCAATCCATGACTATAATTTTGTCCACCATTTCAGTTGGGAGGAACTGAAAAGGCCAAATAGTTTTCTTCCATTTTTGTTGGATAATGTGACCTCTTAAATGTATTTACTCCAATATGATGTGCAAAGACAGAGTTTAGAAAAAACAAAATCTGTAGGTAACAAACTGGTATGGAGACATCAAATTTGATAATTAATTAATTGCCCAAAACACTGAAGAGTGATCAAACTACTGTCAACTTTAAAAAGTTGAAAATAAATAGAAAAATCTACAAAGGAAAGTAATTGCAGATATGAGTACATAAAAAGTTTTAAAAATCAGACTCTCAGTTAGTTGACAGTGGAGGCAGGAGCCATCTTGATGAGCTCGCACTGGAGTTGGTGCCTGTCGGGACCCAGTGGCTCTCAGAGACCAACTCCAGCAAAGAAGAAGATAAATCTTGTCGATCCAGTGATTGCAGAGTACCAAAACCAAAAGCAATCACATTCTTCTCTTCACACTCAAATACCTCAAAACGTGACTCTCCAGGCTACACATCCAAACTGCCCAGTGAACTCCTGTGGCTGCAGCTGAACTCAGTGGAACCAAGAAACTACAGGTCCTTCCTGCAGGGACCCCAGTGGCTACATCTCACCTGGTCAGGACCACTGTGAATCTCCAGACCAAACAGCCAAATCACCCAGTGAACTCCAGTGACTGTACCTGAAACCATGGGAACTAAGAAACTACAGACCATTCTTGCAGGGACCTGAGCAGTGTGTGTCAACACTGTGAGTTTACAAACTGTCCCAGCACTAGCCTATGCAGCTGTAGAGACTTGCTTGGGAATGAATAAACCCATGAGGGGTCTTTGATTTTGCAAACCATTCCTGTGGAGGTGGGGGCAGGGGTTACAGTTGGATAAAACAGATATGTGAATTACCAGACAGTCCTTAGAGACACTCAGGCAGACAGTACCTAAGTTTGGCAGTTGCCTCATCCCTGCAGTGTCTCCAGTGATCGCATCAGGACTGCCAGCAGTGGTGTCTGTGAGATGAAATAACTCAGCCAACAGTGCTTCAGGCTCAGAAGGCTATAAACACTTCCTTGCAGTGTTTGGGTGCCACAAGTAGCAAGGTTGGTGTTATGTTCAGATATAGAATTGCCCCTTGAAGAGCTCATAAATTGGTGTTTGGAGTTGATGTAATTGAGTCATGAGGGTTGTAATCCCAGAAATGGATAAATCCCTTGTAATGGATTTACCTGGGTGGTACCTGGTAGGCCGGTAGGGTGTGGCTGGAGGTGGGTCCTTGGGGGTGTAAGCTTGGGGATTATATAAAGAATTCTTCCTCCCCCTGCTCTCTCTCTTGCTTCTGGTCTCCATGCTATGAACACAGTCCAGGTGCCCTCCCTCTGTAATGCCCTGAGAGACACGGCCCCCAGCTTCATATGAACTGAGCCTGAAACCGTAAGAAAATAAATCTTCTTTCTTCTAAGTTATGTGGTCAGATATTTAGATTATGGCTGCAAGAATGCTGATGGATACAGCTAGTGACCAGCAAGTTCTCATGAGATCACAGCTGCCAAGGGCAGCATCTGTGATGCTGAGGCTAAATAACTCAGCCACCCAAGACCCAGGCTCAGAACAGTACAATCTCTCACTGCTGGAGTCTGGGCTCTTAAAGCAGGGAGATAAGAGGCCAGGGGCCACAAGGGTTTCATGTGATTGCAGCTGGTGGAGCAACAGCAGTATCTCTGGGGGAATTTGACTTAGAGAGCCACGCTGCGTGCTGGGAATGCAACACTCTCTCAGCCAGCAGATTTTGTGCCTGTTGATCAGGCATGCCAGTGGCTGACTGTACTCCACATCATTGCAACCAGAAGATCAGCAGTGGTGTCCCTGGACCATCAAAGCTCAGCCAGCCAGGCCACAAGTGTGGAATGTCATAATGTCTGGCCCTGTGGAGCTTGGGCCCAGTGACCACAGATGCTGAAGGCCAATACCGCACAGCATTTCACATGTCCAACAGAGCAGCAATGGTGTCCTTGGGACATTAAGTTTCAGGTAGCAGGCCACAGGCTCTGAATGGAATATTATAGTCTCTGGCCCTGCTGAGTTTGTGCCCAGAGACTATAGAAGCCTGCAGTCAATCAGAGACTCTTGCTTGCCTGCACTGACTAAGAACTATATCCTGTTGAAGAGGTTTTGGGGGACTAACTCAAAAGTCTGATATTATGAGACAGATCAATTGCAGCAAATATATACCCCCCAGCATACACCTTACTGTAAAAGGATAACAAATAAACATAGGAATCCCTCTGAGCAAGAAGGATAATTCAGAACTTTTATTTTCAATATGATCAAAGGCCTTAGAAACAAAGTCAGAGAAAATGTACAGAATTGAAAGAACACATCAATAGAGAAATTGAGGCCCTAAATAAGAACCAAAAAGAGGCTCTGCATGAAGTGAAGGAGACAATAAATGAATTAAAGATCTCAATAGTAACAACCTCTGGCAGACTAGACCACATGGAAAACAGAGTCTCACTCTTGGAAGACAGCTCATTCAAAACTGACCACAGTCAACAATATACAGAAGACAAAACAACAAGAAATATTTCACATTCAAGAAATATGGGTAATATGAAATGACCTAACATATGAGTCATAGGCATTGAAGAAGGTCTAGAAGCACAAATGAAATAACTTAGAAATCTCTTCAGAGACATATCGGAGAATTCCCCAAGCATAGAAAATAAGTTGGACATCCACATACAGGAGATATTCAAGACCCCAATAGACAATATCAAAGAATTACTTCTCCACACCACATAATAATCAAAATGACTAACATAGAGGTCAAGGAAAAAATCTTACATGCATCAAGAGCAAAAGAAGGGTGGACATTCGGGGGAAAAGCAATAAGAATCACTCCAGACTTTTCAACACAGATCCTGAAAGCCAGGAGGGACTGGTGTGATGTACTCCAGATCCTGGAAGAAAACAACTTCCAGCAAAGATATCTTTCAAAATTGACAGAGAAATAAAAACCTTTCAAGACAAGAAGAAACTAAAAAGAATCCATGACTATCAAGCTGGCACTAGAGAAAATACTTAAAGAAATACACCACAAGAAGAAAAAAAGAAATAAATGCCAGAACCAGAGAAGGGGTGAATTACACCACATGGGCAACTAAGTGAAGGATAAATAACACTGTATCAAACAGAAAATACAACTAAAAATGATAGGAAGCATAAATCATCTCTTAATTATAACATTGAATGTCAGAGGTTTAAACTCCCTAATTAAAAGGCATAGACTGGCAATGTAGATTAAAGAACATAATCCAACTGTATGTTGCCTGCAAGAAACTCACCATACAAGCAAAGATAGTCATAGGCTAAAGGTGAAAGGATGGAAAAAGATATTCCATGCAAATGGAGACCAAAAACAAGCAGGAGTAGCAACTCTTAAATCTGACAAAACAGACTTCAAGCCAAAACTTATCAGAAGAAACAAAGCAGGTCACTTCTTACTAATAAAAGGAACAATCCAACAAGAAGATGTAATGATAGTAAACATTTATGCCCCAAATGGGGGATCACTCACTTTTATAAAGCAAATTCTTTGGTGCATCAGGTCTCAGATAGACTCCAATACAATAATATTGAGAGACTTCAATACATCTCTCACACCACTAGATCGATCTTCCAGGCAAAAGATGAGTAAAGGCTATTCAGACCTAAAGACAGTATAAACTAAATGGACCCAAGAGACATATATAGAATATTCCAACCACAACAGCTGAATATAAATTCTTCTTAGCTGCTCATCTCATTGAACCTTTTCCAAAATAGACCATATTCTGGGCCACAAAGCAAGTACCAACAAATTCAAAAAGTGTAATATAATTCTCTGCATCTTTTCTGATCATATTGGAATGAAAGCAGAAATCAAAACCAGGAAGAACAAAAGAAATTACATAAATACATGGAAATTGAATGATACATTTTGAATAAAGACTGGATTATAGAGGAAATAAGGAGAGAAATAAAAAAAAGTTCCCAGAATTAAATAAAAGCAGAGACACAACATACCAAAATGTATGGGACACATTGAAGGCAGTTTTAAGAGGATAATTATAGCACTGAGTGCCCACATAAGAAAAACAGAATGTCACCAAATAAACAACCTAAACACACATCTCAAGGCCCTTGAGAAACAGGAACAGACTAACTCCAAAGCCAGTAAAAGACACGAAATAATATCAGAGCAGAAATCAATGAAATAGAGAACAACAACAACAAAAATCAACATAACAAAAAGCTGTTTCTTTGAAAAGATCAACAAGATTGATAAACCCTTATTCAACTAAACCAAAGGAAAGAGAGAATCAACCCAAATTATTATAATAAGAAGTGAAAAAAGAGATATCATCACAGACATTGGGGAAAGCTAGAGGATTATCGGAAACTATTTTGAAAATTTATGCCCCAATAAACTGGAAGACATAGAAGAAATTGACAGATTTATAGACACACACAACCTACCTAAATTGAATCAAGAGGATATAGAAAACCTAAACCAACCAATAGCAAGCAAAGAGATAGAAACAGCAATAAAAAGTCTCCCATGAAAGAAAAGCCCAGGTCCAAAAGGATTCCCAGCTGAATTCTACAAAACCTTTATAGAAGAACTAAACCAAATTCTTCACAAATTATTTTGTGAAATAGAGATGGAAACCTTCAAAATTCTTTCTACAAGGCCATTATCACCTTATTACTAAAATAGAATAAAGATCCCTCAAGAAAAGAAAATTACAGACCAATATCCTTGATGAACATAGATGCAAAAAATCTAAACAAAATACTAGTGATACACATTCAAAACCATATCAAGAAAATTGTATGCCATGATCAAGTCAGGTTCATCCCAGGGATTCAATAGTAGTTCAACATATGCAAATTGATACATGTCATTCACCACATAAATAAAACTAAGGACAAAAAAAATCACAAGATCATCTCAGTAGATGCTGAAAAAGCATTTGACAAAATCTAACACTCATTCATGTTAAAAACATTTCAGAAAATCAGAATAGAAGGAACTTACCTCAATATCATAAAGGAAATACATAATAAACCGAAAGCCAACATCACATTGAATGGAGAAAACAGAGGTAATTCTGTTTAAAATTATGAACAAGACAAGGTTGCCCATTATCACAACTCCTTTTTAATATAGTACTCAAGACTCTAGCCAGAGTGATAAGGCAAGAGAAGGAAATCAAAGGAATACAAATAGGAAAAGAAGAACTGAAATTATCCCTACTTGCAGATGACATGATCCTATGGTTAGAAGACCTAAAAAAAAAAAACTCAACCAAAAGACTTCAAGAGCTGATTAACAAATTCATCCAAGTAGTGGGACACAAAATAAATCTAAAAAATAAGTAGCTTTTCTATCCAGAAAACAATTCCATTCATAATAATCTGAAAAACAATAAAATACCTTGGAATAAATCTAACCAAGGAGGTCAAAGACCTCTACAATGAAAATTATAAAACATTAAAGAAAGAAATTGAAGATATTAGAATATGGAAAGATCTCCCATGCTTTTGGAGAGGCAGAATAAATATAATCAAAATGGCCATTCTGCCAAAAGCGGTCTACATAGTCAGTCCAATCCCTATCAAAATACCAATGTCATTCTTCTCAGGGCTAGAAAAATCAGTTCTAAATTTCATATGGAAAAACAAAAGACCCCAAATAGCCAAAGGAATACTTACCAATAAGAACCATATAGAAAGTATCACAATACCTGACTTTAAATTATACTACACAGCTATAGTGATAAAAACAGCATGATATTGACACAAAAACAGACACATGGACCAATGGAACAGAATAGAAGATACAGAAACAAATCCATACACTTATAGTCAATTGATTTTTGACAAAGATGCCAAAAATCTATGTAGGAGAAAAGTCAGCCTTTTCAACAAATGGTGTTGGGAAAACTGGTTATCCATTTGTAGAAAAATGGAATTAAACCCCTACCTCTCACCCTTGCATAAGAGTCAACTCAAGATGGGTCAAAGACCTTACCAGAGACTTTGAAATTACTAGAGGAGGGCATAGGTCCCACACTCCAACATATAGGCACAGGTAGAAACTTCCTCAATAAGATCCCCAAAGCTCAGGAAATTAAAACAAGAATTAATAAATGAGATGGCATTAAACTAAAAAGTTTCTGCTCATCAAAGGAAAGCATCAAGAGTCTAAATATAGAGCCTACAGAATGGGAGAAGATCTTTGCCAGCTATTCCTCTGATAAAGGACTGATATTTAGAATATGCAACTTACTTACAAGACTTAACACTAAAAAAAACCTAATAACACAATCAAGAAATGGGCAATTGAACTAAATAGACACTTCACAATAGAAAAAATTCTACTGGCCAATAAATACATAAAAAAATGTTCAACATCATTAGCAAATTAAAACTACATTGCAAATTAAAACTACACTGAGACTCCATCTAACCCCAATCAAAATGGCAATCATCAAGAAGTCAAACAACAATAAATGCTGGTGAGAATGTGGGGAAATAGGAACTCTTCTACATTGTTAGTGGGATTGCAAATTAGTTCAGCCAATATGAAGATCAGTGTGGAGATTCCTCAGAAAACTGGGAATGGATCCACCATATGATCCAGCTATACAACTCCTGGGTATCTTTCCAAAGGGACTGAAATTAGAATATTATAGTGATACATGCATATATATGTTTATAGCAGCACAATTCACAATAGTCAAATTATGGAACCAACTTAGGTGTACATCAACAGATGAATGGATTACAAAATTATGGGATATACACACAATGGAATTCTACTCAGCAATAAAGAACAAAATTATTTCATTTACAGGAAAATGGATGGACCTGGAGAAAATTGAGATTAGCCAGTCACAAAAAGTGAGGGGTCATATGTTTTCTATCGTATGTGGAAGTTAGGGTGTAATTGGGATATTAGAGGGACTTTAGATAATAGAGGAGAATCTCCAGTGGAGCCATGGAGGTGGTCTTGTGGAGGGTGTTGGGGAGGGGAAGGAGAGGGAGAATTCATGAATGAAACACTTCCAATGACATAATGTACATATGTGAAAAAAAAACAATGCCAGCCGGGCGTGGTGGCGCACACTTGTAATCCCAGTACTTGGGAGGCTGAGACCAGAGGATCCGGGTTCACGGCCAGCCTCAGCTACTTAGTGAGGCCCTCCGCAACTTAGTGAGACCCCCTGTTTCAAAATAAAGAATAAAAATGGGTGGGGGTGTAATTTGAAGGTAGAATGCCCCTGGGTTCAATCCCCGGTACTGCAAAAAAAAAAAAATGCCAATCTCAATACCTTGTATGGGGAAAGGAGAGTGAGGAAGAAACCAGGGGAAAACTCACCAAGTGCTGTGTGCATGTACATCACTATTACTATGAACTACACTATGAGACTATAATGTACCAATAAAAGTATAAAAATAACCAAAAAAATCAGTTTCTCATACTGTTTTAGCAGAATTTTAAAAAAAGGCCTTTGGTATAAAATGTTATATTTATAATAAACATGAATGATCAAGGGTTATCTTTTATATAGTGTGTCCTCATGTAAATTGACAAGTTGTACACTAACGCCCTCATAAATAAATGGACAAAGCAAAGATAGTTTATAGAAGAGTAATTACAACTATCAAACAAACATAAAGCAAAATACTCAGAATTTTACTTAATACAAGCATATGAATAAAAATATAGCATTAATTTTTAACATTTAAATTACTTACATTTATTGCTGGTTGTGATACTCAAAGAATCTCTAACTTTCTAACATTGCATTTCCCTTACTTTCAAGCTTTCTGAATGAAGTTAAATAATTTTTATGTAAAATATGCACCAGGTCTTGTATGCATATATGTTTCTATCACACTAAGCCTTAATATGATGTATGGTTAGAAAGCACCTATAAAAGTATTTTAAAAATAGATATGGGAGTAACAGATTTAGAGTCGTTGACAAAATTTTTCATACCAAAAAGTGATACTTGGAACCTACGGTTGGTTACTCTATACAAAAATAATGTATCAACTCTTTTTTGGGGAATATTTCCAGAAGATGTAATTTGTGTGGATATTTGACCAGGGTCTTAAAGAGAATCTAGGCATTAAACAGTATTATATTTAAAAGGAGGTTGCAACTATGATGTCCTATTTGAATATAAGATATTAGTGGGGACACATCATTATAAATAAGAAGAAGGGTCAGGTCTGTCAGAGAAAGGATAAGATGGTTGACAAAATAATTATAATTTTTGTATTTTATTACCATTTTACTTATTTGGTTTTCAGAAAGCACTAATATAATTTAATTCCTTTAAAGATTTCATATGATACATACCACTTTACTTTCACAGATGAGGATATTGAGACTACAAGAGGTTAAATGACTTCTACAAGTTCAGAAGGCCAGTAAAGACTTGAGCTAGGCTTTGACTTGAATGTCAGTACTAAACATTGTATGTTTTCAACTATGCTGGACTGGATCTAAAAATAAAAGTATTAATATATGAGCATAATGATAAAGAATAATGAGTTACTGTGGACTACAAAAGAAGTTCTGGACAGAGGTTTACAATAATAAGGGTGGATGGATAGAGGAAAGAGAGGTAGCATGCACAAATGAAGTTTTTTTTGGCTTTTCCTGTTTTGAGAACATTGAGATAAATGGTCCCACTGATTGCTGAAGAAGTGAGGAGAAAATTGTCAGGAAATGCTGACTTGAAAGTTTGTACAACAGAAATAGGCATTTGCACCTGAGATTATAACTACAAGCTATCTCTGAAAATCTACATTCCAGACCAGATGAAGATCCCAAACATCATTGAACTTAGGGAATTATTGGGTCTCAAAAGCAATTTGACTTTAGGATATCCTTAGATCAAGCATATTGCCTTTCCTTTATTCTAGAACTGTCCTGTCCCAATTTAAATTTAAATTTAAATTAATTTTTATGCAATAAAATTTAAAATTCAGTTCCTGAATCAGTTTAGGCACATTTCCAGTGTTCATAGCCACATATAGCTAGCAGGTACCATAATAAACAATGTGGAGTTATAGAATAGCTTCATCATCACAGAATCCTCTTTCAACCATGAGCTTCCCTCAGGTTTGGCCACTTATTCTTGGAGGAAAACATCCAAATCAGGTAACATGGGAAGTTGTTGAACCATTCAGTGACCTTGAGTTCTTTCTGAGGGGTTATTCTTGATCTCCAAAGGAACATCTGCTTAATGCTTCTGGTGTTTGGGGTTATGATGCATTTTCTAGATAGTAAGAGGTCAGGAAAGAATCCTAATGGCTAGAAGGAATTACTCATCCATCAACAGCACTGTTAGGAGTGCTGTGCCTATTGAAGCCCTATTTCAGGAGGAATGCAAAAGCTACTTGGGAGAAATCCTGCCCTGTGGATGATGGATCCTGAGGCTTTTCTGATTTGGGGCAAAAAGTTGTAGGGCATGTGAACATTGCTTTATAACCCCATATCCTTATGAATCTCTCTCTATGTCCCTCACACACACATTTTTTAAAACACAATATGCTTTGAACCCTTATGGTATCCACCAGTGGTCATGGATCCCATCACCACATCCATGCTAACCCTTCCAAAAGCTCAAAATTTATCCAGCCTCTTTTAGCCCTCCATTTAGACTTCAAAGTATAACTTTCTAGAATTCTATTCTCTTTAGCTAGTTACATTAATTCTTGTTTGTAAAACAAACATTAATGGTGATGGCATAATGAGAATGCCCTGGAAATAAGAATATTTAGTTCTTCTAAAGTCAGATAGTATTGCAAGACTGCATCATCGAAAGAAAACAACAACAAAAAATGGAATAAGAAGATCTATATTTTGTTTTGCCTGTACTATTTTTTCTCTGTCTCTCTAGTGTGTGTGTGTGTGTGTGTGTGTGTGTGTGTGTGTTGCTGAGAATTGAATCTAGGTCCTTATGCATGCTAGGCAAGTGCTCTACGCCTGAACTACATTCCCAGTCTTATTACTATTTCTTAACCATGTAGCCACAGACATTTTTTCAACTATCTGGAGCTAGATTCTTCATATGAAAAAATAGGGACAATATTTATATTACAAGGTCTGTGCAAAGATTGAAACAGACAATGGATTTGGATAGAAATCCATTCCAACAAATTTTCCCCATAATGTCAAGCTAATATCTTCACCAGTTTTATTTTATTCCTTGGTGAAAGCATTGATGTCAGCTCAGAGCTGTTTCTGTAGAAAAATTCAGCTGTCCTTTAACACTGTCAGAATATGATTTGTTAGTTCAAAGATAAAAGGATGACAAAAACAGCAACATAATGGCTTGTTAAAAGTCTGTGTCAGGCCAGTCAACAAGAAAGAACTACCTTTATTTGTGAGCTATGTAGTATTAGAGGCAATTTCCTTTAAACTTTACAAATTTGTGCCATGCAATTATGCAATTTGAAAACAGTCTTTTATGTTTTAAAAGCAGAAAAATTTAGATCTGAAGTTAATAACATTGAGAAGGAATTTGTAAAGATTATAGAGATGACACATAAAATCCTTCTTAAATCCATAATATATCAACTCATGGGTCATAAGACACACAGGTAGAGAAAAGAGTGTATTCATATTTCCATGTCACCAAGGTGCCACTCACTGAAATAGTGTGTCTATAAATAGACACAAGTGACAAAATCAAATATCTTCTCAAAATGCAAAATGTTGTTCTTGGGGGTTCAATTAGTCACAGTAAAAATAGTCAAGAGGGTCTATCTTCCTAAGCTTCAATAGCCCCTTAAATTTTGTTTTCAAAATATTCTTATAATCCATTATTTCATTTCATACAACCAAAATTAAATCTATTCCTGGGAGGACTCCTATCCCCTTTGAATTATTTTAATAATTATGAGTGATTTTGATTCACTGTACATATCAATACTGTAGCTATGATTTGAGACAAGATATGCAAGAAGATCTAGAACTCCAAAGCATCACCAGATGCAAGGTTCATTCAAATCAGAATGCTCTTTCCAGATACAACAAAAGGTATGATGGGCAAGGACATGGCTGTATCTTATTGATTTAATTCATGTAGATTTCAAATACTAGCAATGAATATTCACATATAATCTTCTTAAAAATGAAAGTTCTAGTAATATAATGTACCAGGCCTATGAGATTATATCCTAACTACATCTTTGCATAATAAAGTTGTTTTCCTGCTGGTTTGATAATTTCTTATAGTAATTTTATCTCCAATGACCAGTAAAGTGCCTAATTAAAATCACTCATAATAATAAATTTATGAATAAATAGATGTATATATTTACCAATATCATTCAATTATCTACTTCCTAAAAACCAAATAGCTCTAATCTTCTGAAACATATAACAGTTCCTTGATACTGAGTTAAAATAATTTCATTTGCTCTGAACATTCTGCTAATCATTAGAATCTTCTCTAAAGGGAACTAGCTAGAGCTGCACATGGTATCAGATGCTCATACCACGCACATTTAGCTCCACCTGAATTTGTGATAAAGAAGATTCCATACATAAGACCTAGAATGGCTTGAGTTTCTATTCTGATAACTTCTTTGATCTCTCTGATCATTAACTTCCTTTTCTCTAAAATGGACACAGCAAATATTAAATGAGATGATGCTTGCAAAGCACCTGAAATATAACAGATGTTCAAGACTGCTAGTAAATATAGTGACCTTAATCAGGAAAATTAAACTATGTATTCAACAAAAAAGAAGTGGTGCATGCTTTGTAATTCCAGTACTTGGGAGACTGATACAGGAGGATTGCAGATCCAAGACCAGCCTCAGCAACTCAGTGAGATTGTTTCAAAATAAAAAATAAAAAGGGCTGGGGAAGTCTTATTGAAGAAATTGCCACTAGTGCCTATATGTTGGAGCATTTGTTCTAGTAATTGCAAAGTCTCTGGACTAACATCTAGGTCATTTATCCATCTTGAGTTGATTCTTGAGCAAGGAGAAAGACTGGGGATTAATTCCATTTTTCTACAGATGGATAACCAGTTTTGCCAACACCATTTGTTGAAAAGCCATTTGTTGAAAACTTTCTCTAGTGTATGATTTGGACACCTTTGTCAAAAATCAACTGGCTATAAGTGAAAGGATATGTTTCTGTATATTCTATTCCATTGGTCAATGTGTCTGTATTTATAACCACACCTTGCTGTTTTTATTACTATAGCTCTATGGTATAATTTGAAATCAGGTATTGTGATGCCTCCAGCATGGTTCTTATTGCTATGAATTGCTGTGGCTATTCTGGGTCCATTGCTCAGTTAATGAAAATAAGAATTAATAGATGGGATGACGTTAAAAAGCTCCTGTGCACCAAAGGAAACCATCAAGGGTCTGAAGAGAGAGTCTATAGAATGGAAGAAGATTTTTGCCAGCTACTCCTCTGATAGAGGACTAATATCTAGAATATATAAGGAACCTCAAAAACTTAACACTAAAAGTAATCCAATTAAAATGGACAATTAAGATTGAAGGATCCAAGATGGAGACGGAATAGGAGCCCCTGAACTAGCCTGTCTCAAAACTGTCTCAAAATCACTTCTGGGGCTCAGAACTAAACATCACACAGCCATAGAAGAACCAAAACCCAAAATCCAGTAACCCGAGTACGACTACACAGACACAGAGTCTACCAGTTACAGATTCCCACAGAAAACTGCAATCCCATGTCAGCAGGATCGGTAAGGAGCCATCTTACCCCGGAACCTAGAGCCAGGGGTAATAGCCCCTGATGCCCCAACAAATCAGAAGGAGAAACGGGAGCAGAATTCTGTGAGTGGTGGAGCCATACCAGCAGCAGATTGTGAATACCCTTCAAAGGCTGCCAAAGCGCAGGCTCCTGCCAAAGCTGCACACCACCCCCCATCGCGCTACCAGCCTGTGGGATCCCCATCACCCACGCATCGAACTCCCATGCCAGCCAGGAACTGGGCAGCCCTGCACCCCACCATCCCACATGACCCGGACAGCCCCCGCGCCCCACCCAGGCCAGCCATGCCATCCCGCAAGCCCCACGCATCGCCCGCACTCCGGCTAGGCCAGCCACGCCATCCCGCACAACCTGGGAGGCCCACTGCACTCTGCCTAGGCCAGCCACGCCATCCCTCGTGACCCGAGTAGCCCCCCCTCCGCACCCTGCCTAGGTCAGTTACGCCAACCCGCGCGACCCAGGCGGCCCTCCGTGCCCTGACCTGGACTCCAACGCTGCTACCTGAGACCCGGGTAGCCCTCCAAACCCCACCTTGGACCCCCAGGCCCTCCAGAGATGCTACCCAAGATCCAGAGCCTGCACCTCTCTCACCTGTGCGGGAGCCTCTGTGAAGTGCTTCAGAGCATGCATACTCTCTGGCACCACCACCTGAGACCCCCATGACTCTCCACACCACCTCAGAGCCAAGGCACAGTCTGGCGCTGCCACCCGAGATCCAGGAGCCCATGTACCTCACAGGAGCCTGCGTTCAATCCTCTGCGCCATGCCTCAGTGCCCGTGAACCCTCAGGCGCCACCACCTGATACCCAGCATCCGCACCCCCCTCAGGCCCGTGCGAGATACTCAGAGCCGCACATAAGAGCCCAGGCAACCTCTGGCGACGCCTCCCGAGACCTGGAGCATGTGTGCACCTCTTGGGGCCCCAGCGATCCTCAGCACCCGTGCTTCACAGACCAGACATCTTCCAGAACCATCACCCACGCCTAGGAGCCCACATCCAACACCGTGCCTCTAAGTGCACTTCACATACCAACACCCGAACTCTGGAACCTGCGTGCCACCCCACCACACACACACACACAGAGTGTCCCGGTCAACGGGATGGGAGGGAACCACAGCCTGCAGTACTGACCAGATTGGGTCTACAGGGACCATCAAGAGGTGTTATACATAGAAAGGAAGATGATGAGGAGGCAACAGAAACACAAAATTGAAAACACTGAAAATACAAAAATGAGGAACAGTGAAGAAACAAGAAACAAAACACATCAAGTGGGATTAATGATATCGACCTACAGGAAATGCCAGACGGAGATTTCAGAAATTTGATCTTCAGAATGATGAAAAGCCTCACAGAAAGCATAGAGGAGATGAAAGAGGAAGTTGAGGCTCTAAGAAAGAATCAGAAAGAAACACTGAACGAAATGGAGGAGTCAATAAACTAATTAAAGACTGCAATAGAAAACATCTCTAGTAGGCTCAACCACATGGAAAACAGGACACCTGTTTTCCTGGAAGCCAGTACATTCAAAACTGAAAACACAGTCTACGATATACAGAAGACATTACAACACACCCTGGCCATCCAAGAAATACAGAACAATACAAGACATCCTAATTCAAGGATAAAAGGCATTGAAGAAGGTTTAGAAACACAGACAAAGGGTATAAGAAACCTCATCAAAGAAATAATTTCAGAGAATTTTCTGAACATAGAAAAGGATTTGGACATTCACCTACAGGAGACACATAGAACACAGTTAAGACAGGACCAAAGAAGGACCTCCCCACACCGCGTAATAATTAAAATGTCTAACGTAGAGGCCATAGAAACAAACCTAAAAGCAGCAAGGGCAAAAGAAAGGGTGACATACAGGGGCAAAACAATAATTACTCCAGACTTCTCAACCCGTCAGAAAAGCCAGGAGAGATTCATACAAAGTACTCCGGACCCTGGAAGAAAACAACTTCCAACCAAGAATGATATATCCAGAGAAGTAATCATTTAAAATTGATGGAGAAATAAAAACGTTCCATGATAAACAAACACTTAAAGGATTCATGAGGACCAAGACAACACTAGAGAAAATCCTAAAAGTAATAAATCACAAAGAAGGAAAAAAAAGCAATTTTGAGAACCACAGGAGAGGTCCACAGGTAGGCAACTAAACAAGGAGATTTGTCACTACAGCAAACAGAAAATAGAACTCAAAATGACAGGAAACAAAAATCATATCTCAATAATAACATTGAATGTCAAAGGACTCAACTCACCAATTAAAAGGCATAGACTGGCAATGTGGATTAAAAAGCATAACCCAAGTATATGCTGCTTACATAAACTCACCTTCTAGCCAAAGATACTCATATGCTAAAGGTAAAAGGATGGAAAAAGATATACCATGCAAACAGAAATCAAAAACAAGAAGGGGTAGCAACATTTATATCTGACAAAACAGACTTTGAGCTAAAACACATCAGAAGAGACAAAGTGGGTCACTTCTTACTAATAAAAGGAACAATCCAAGAAGAAGATATACCAAACATTTATGCCCCAAATGTGGGCACACCCACATTCATAAACAAAGTCTTTGGGACATCAGGTTCCAAATAGACCCAAACACTATAATATTGGGAGACTTCACCACACCACTCACGATACTCCAGACAAAAGTGAATAAAGATTGTTCACACCTAAGTAAAAGCATAGTCCAAATGGATCTAATAGACACATACAGATATTTCAACCAGCAACACCTGAATACACATTTTTCTCAGCTGCCCAAGGAACATTCTCCAAAATAGACCACATACAGGGTCACAAAGCAAGCACCAGCAAATTCAAAAGATGTGATACAATTCCCTGCATCTTATCAGATCACAATGGAATGAAACTGGAAATTAACAGGAATACTAAAATTAATCACATAAGTACATGGAGACTGAATGATACACTTCTGAACAAGGAGTGGATCAGAAAAAAATTAAGGGGAGAAAAAAAAATTCCTGGAATTAAACAAAAATAGAGACACAATATGCCAAAATCTATGGGACACTTTGAAGGCAGTGTTAAGAGGAAAATTTATAGCACTGAGTGTCCACATAAGAAAAACAGAAGACATCCACATAAATAACCTAATGACACACCTCAAGGATCTTGAAAAACGGGAATAGTTGAATCCCAAAGCCAGTAGGAGGCAGGAGATAACTAAAATCAGAGCAGAAATTAATGAAATAGAGAATAAAAAATACAAAGAATCAACAATAAAAGAAGCTGGCTCTTTGAGAAGATTAACAAGATTGATAAACCACTAGCTAATCTAACCAAAAGAAGGAGAGAATCAACCCAAATTACCAAAATCAGAAATGAAAAAGGGAACATCATCACAGATAGTAGAGAAATCCAGAGGATCATAAGAAACTACTTTGAAAACTTATAATCCAATAAAATGGAAAACATGGAAGAAACTGAAAGATTTCTAGATACATACAACCTACCTAAATTGAACCAAGTGGATATAGAAAACCTGAATCAACAAATAGCAAGCACAGAGATAGAAACAGCAATAGAAAGTCTTCCATCAAAGAAAAGCCCAGGTCCAGATGGTTTTCAAGCCAAATTCTACAAAACCGTTACAGAAGAACTAAAACCAATACTTCACAAGCTATTCCATGAAATTGAAAGAGATGGAATTCTTCCAAATTCCTTTTATGAGGACAACATCACATTAATTCCAAAGCCAAATAAAAATACCTCAAGAAAGAGAATTAGAGACCACTTTCATTAATGAACATAGATGCAAAAATTCTAAATAAAATACTAACCATGTGCATTCCAAACCATATTGAGAAAATCGTACACCATGACCAAGTAGGTTTCATCCCAGGAAAGCAAGGCTGGTTCAACATATGCAAAACAATACACGTTACTAACCATATAAATAGAACTAAAAACAAGAATCACATGATCATTACAATAGATGCGGAAAAAGCATTTGAAAAAATTCAACACTCATTCATGTTAAGAACTCTAGAGAAATACATGGGATTGCTTTAAACTAAAGAGCTTTTGTGCAGCAGAGGAAACAATCGAGAACCTCAACAGAGAGCCGACAGAATGGGAGATTTTTGCCAGCTACTCTTCTGATATAGGACTCATATCTAGAATATACAGAGAACTTAAAAAAAATCACCACTAAAAAAACAAATAACCCAATCAAAAAATGGGCAAGTGAATTAGACACTTCACAGAAGAAATACAAATGGCCCATAAATGTATGAAAAAATGTTCAACATCATTAGCAATCAGAGAGATGCAAATCAAAACTACCCTGAGATTTCACCTAACCCCAATTAGAATGGCAATCATTAAAAACACAAACAACAACAAATGATGGTGAGGATGTGAAGCAGGAACTCTAATACACTATTGGTGGAATTGCAAATTAGTGCAACCACTTTGGAAGTGTGGAGGATCCTCAGAAGAATGGGAATGAACCTACCATATGACCCAGCAATACCACTTCTAGGCATCTACCCA
>PVJS01020835.1:0-32179 GCA_004027185.1 Glis glis
CTCCTCCTCCTCCTTCTCCTCCTCCTCCTTCTCTATTCTGGGGATTGAACCCAGGGCTCAGTCACACTAGGCAAATGCTATACCACTGAGTCACATCCCTGACCCCTTTTCTCTTAAAGATCCTATTCATAAAATAAATTTGATCCTGAATAGCATGATGTAATATGGAATGCCACACAGAAGAGCCTTCCTCTATTTCTGGTCCTGCCCACTATCAATACTAGATAGTTTCCACTGATTTCCTTCTATGTTAAAACTCTGGGAGTGCAGTTCTGTTTCATGGAGTAAGTTCTGATTGTCATATTTATGTCCCAGGAAGTGTCAGCTACAGTGTGAGAAATCTTGCTGACTGGCACATTATTTCCTCCTCACACTGAAGTCCTGTGTAGTACTTGGAGTCCATGTAGCTTTGTTCACCTGGGCAGACACACTCGGATATTCTTAGCCCCATTCTCTTGTACACTGGACTCATGGACAGAGCCATGTTTGTAAAACAGAAGAGCAGAAGATGGAGAAAAGGAAAGATGGAAGGGATCGGAGAACAGGAGAGTTTTCCTTGTCAGATAAGCTGATTCTTCCCCTCCTTGGTCTTCCAGGCAGCTCCATCATTTTAAATGCCAGCAGTCAGCCAGGCAGAGACTAAGACTGCCCTTTCAGAAGGCACCCTGCCACCTGCTCGTCCAGCCTTTCTCTTGTTCTCTTGGAACCTGCCCCTAAACATCCCACAGCCCCTGTGCATGCTCTCCAAAGCCCAGTTTCTTTCATTCATCTGCATTTCTCTAATTTCCTATCTCTGGTGCTGAGCACAGACTTTGACACAATGTCCTGTTCTTTTGTTCCCTTTTGACCAATTTTTGGCCCTTGCAAACCAGCCCTTGCTTCATTGTTAACATCTTTCCAAAAATATACTGAGAGTCTGGGCATCAGGTGGCCATGTTGGGCTTGGACCTAGTATTCATAACTTTGTACCTCACATTTACATTTTATCTATATAATATATGACTTGTCTATTGTGGGCCTTTGTTCCTGGGTTGTCAGCTTGCTGAACCAGCAAGGCACGAAGGTATTTCAAATGGCTCACTTAGGCACTGGATATAATTTATCATTTGGATTAATAAAAGTGCAATTTACTATTATGTATTACTATTATGTGTGTGTGGGGGCTACTGGGGATTAAACTGGGGTAATTCTACCTCTGAGCTACAACCCCAGCCCTATTTTGATTCTTAGTTTGAAGCAGGGTCTCACTAAGTCACTTAAGGCCTCACTAAGTTGCTGAGGCTGGCCTCGAACCTACAATCCTTCTGTCTCAGCCTTTCAAGTACTGGGATTACAGGCATGCACCACCACACCCAGCTGAGTTCAAACATTTTTTAGAATGAGGAGACCATACATTGAAAGATGGGAACCACTGGTAATGGACAAAAATAACATTCCTGTCGTGATGACAAGGGCACTTAATGTTCCAAGGGGAATCAAGAGAGATGGAAGTGACCTTAAGAGCAATTTGTGACTTCTCAACCCCACTCACACAAATGATGTAAAAGAGTCACATCAAATTTACCTTTGGTAACAACACCTTAAGCATCAGCACCACTTACTATTTTTTTTAAATGAAAGCATTGCTTTAAATGGAGACTGCCACTACCTATGTAATCTTTATAAATTTATGATATCTTTTTTTAATGTGAAAATGTGGCTGTGAGCTTGTGGGTTGCTAAAATTTGAATGTGTTCAAACTTAGAAATAATGGAAAAGGTCTCAAGCGTCCCTCTGGCCTAACACCTGCTGTTCCAGTCAGGGACGAGTCACACCAGACTCAGTAGAGCTCTGCCATCGCTTACGTCATGTAGGTGAAGAAGGTGCTGAGGGGCTCCAGGGAATGGTTCCGGAAATAGTTGAACTCCCCACATAGCTTCTTCCTCATCTCGGTATCAATTTTGGAAACAGTAAGAGGATTTGTTTGATTAGCCAGGAAGTTGCCATAATCAGTGGTCTGGAGATGAATTTTCAGATCTGAAATGAAATAAAACTCCAAGTTAAATTTTGAGCTTGCCTGAATAGCTTTTTCAACATTAATTGAATTTGTGATGACTGTAAGGTAAATGCATACTTATTATATTATTAGGCTTGGATATGAGATCTATATAGTATTTAAACTTGAGTGTTGATCTCTAAAGCAATGACAATTCAATATATATATGGATATTCTACAACACCACAAAAATTCCCAATTATCTAGGAAATTCGTTATTATTTTACACACATGAAAAAATTAAAAACACCTAGTTTAGAGATGGTTTTACCTGAGCCAGTTTTAGTCATTTGGAAATAGCTCTTTGGAAAACTGTTGAGAAGGCTATTAAGGCTCTATTCCAACTTGATGGGAAAAAGGGATTTATTAGTAATAGTTTCCATGGGTACCGGGGGTGGGATGGCAAGCCTTTACTGCTTGGTTTCAATTCCTTTCATTACAGATGAAGACATTGAAGCTCAGTGGGGCTAAACAGAGGAGTTCTCTAATGGTTGAGCTTGGGCTAGGATATGAGACTTCTTACTGTTAAAATTCAGCATCCTTTCCACCAGACCATGCCAGGCATCCTTTAAATGTCAATGGCTTGGGTTGTGAGATAATTGAATTCCAGCTTCATTTGTTGTCACTTCCTCCTGAACAAAGCCTTTCTTTCCTTTCCTTTCCTTTCCTTTCCTTTCCTTTCCTTTCCTTTCCTTTCCTTTCCTTTCCTTTTCTTTTTTCCAGTGCTGGGACCACTACAGGGCCTTGGGAGCACTAGGCAAGTGTTCTGTGTAGCTCTACTGAGCCACACCCCAGCTCAAATCATGTGTTTTATAGCACCCACACTTTTGTTAATGTTGAGCCTTCCCCACTCTATAGAATATCTCCTCCCACATCCTTTCCGATTTGCTAATTATAATGTATCCTTCAAGGTCTGATTATAATATTAAAATAATAATTGCCAGTGATCAAGTGCTTATTATGCACCAGGTATTGTACTAAGCTTGTATTCTCTCTAACACTGTGGCAGTCCTGTGAGGTAGGAATGATTTTTATGTCCTTTTACAGATAATACTGAAGTTTAGAGAGGTTAATAACTTTCTCAAGACCACACAAGTAAACTGGGATTCAAAGTCAGGTGCATCTGACCTCAAAATCACTGAAAACTTGTATTTTACTGCCAACCAGTACAATCAGATTATCCTTTGCTCTGCAAAGCCTTACTTCTTTCTCTCAGGCAGATTTATTCAAGCTCACTCATCTGAATTTCAAAGTACTTTGATAATGCCTCTAGCATAGCACCTATTGTAGGATATTATATAGTTATATATAGTTGCAGTGAAATGGTATGACAACTCAACTACACCTGCAAAAATGATGTAAAAAAGTTCACATAAAATTTACCTTCAGTACTAACATCTTAAGCATCAGCACCACTAATTATTTTTTAAACAAAGACATTGCTTTATACGAAGGCCACCACAACCTACATACTCTTTATAAATTTATGATTTACCTATTTTATATATAGATTTATGATTTATATTATTCCACTATTCATATATATATGTGCATATATATATTTCAAAACATCACATTGAATTTATAGTTAAGTTAGATAAGAGCAAGAAGTTCTGGTGTGCTGTTGTATAGAAGGTTGACTAGAGATAACAATAATGTACTGTATATTTCAAAGAAACAGAAGAAAAGATTTTGAAAGTTTTCATCATAGAGAAATAATAAACGTTTGAGGAGATAGATATGTTTAACCTGATATAAACATTGCACAATGTATATGTGTATCGAGATAGCATACGGTATTCTATTATATATACTTTTTTATGTTTTTATGTATCCATTAAAGATAAATGTAATTTACACACACACACACACACACAAATAAAATCTTGCTGTGCATGATAAATAGATACAATTTTTAATGTATCAACTTTTTTAAATGGTGGTAGAAAAGGAGAGGTAAAATTGAAGCCAAAGAAATAAAAAGGTGTTCCAAAGAGGACTAGATATCCTCATCCTGAAGATAACAGGGAGCCATTGTGAACTATAAATTGATTGCTCTGGGGGGGGGTGGATCTGCAAGTAGGCACAATGTGGTTATTTATTTATTTATTTTTGTGGCACTGGGAATTTAAGTGAAGGGGTTTCTATCACTCAGCTATACCCTCAGCCCTTATTATTTTTTTTTATTTTGAAACAAGGTTTTGCTAAGTTACAGTGTGTTGGCGTTGAACCTGAGATCCTCCTGCCTCAGCCTCCCAAGTACTGGGATTTACAGGCATGAGCCACCACGCCCAGCATATTGTAGCTCTTGAGTAGCTGAGTTAAAGGGTATGGGCCATTCTTCCTCAGCACCTGGGGTAGATTTTTGGACAGAAAATCCTCTTTTACTTGCTCAATTATGTAATTAATTTACTCAATTTAAAACAATTATACTTTTTTTTGCTATGCCTTGTTTGGCTTTTATTTTGGCAGTTCAGATTTGTATGGAATTCGACAGTTTGCATTCTCAGCACCAAGGAATATTTGCCAACAGAAGTGACACAAATGGTATTTCTTTCAAAACCATGATATTTTGCTCCGTGACATATGTTTCCTTTAAACTAAATAACTTTCAAACCTTTCAGCTGCCAGTGAGATGCTGAAATTAAATGTCTCATGTATTTCAGGCCCTGTAGGAATGTTGGAATCCTGGAGTCAGGGGAGAGGCAAAGGGAACCGAAGACACCCCACTTCCCCAGCTCCTAAACGGTCCAGGGACACTGGCATGCAGGGCCTAAGGAAATCGTAGGAATGGAAATGCTTGTTCTCAGATAATAACAGACTGCCAATAACAACACTGCTCATAGTATGAGTCTTCCAAATGGGCTCATTTGATTTTTCCCCTGCATTTCCCTAAATGCTTATCTTAATAACTATTTCAGTAATAGGACTTTGTGGTCGAATAAGTTTGGAATAAACAGTCTCCTTTACTGTAGGAATAGAAAGCTTTTAATACATTAATGTAAGTGATTTCTTTGAAAAAACATGGTACAGAACCTCCAAGCCATGAAGAAACAATGGGTTGACCACAGAGAATACGTAGGGAAATTATACTACTTTCTTATCCAGAGATTAAAAAAAAAAGAGTAAGTGGTGTATTTTCTTTTTTAAAATGAGAAAATAGAATGTTTTCCAAACTGTTGGATCCCTTTCAACTTAATTAATTTAATAGGTCCTAAACAGCAACTTAAAAGAGGCTATTTTAATAAATATCAGAGTATATCACAGAACAGTGTACATATATGTGTGTCTGCATGTGTGTACATGGTCAGGATGTAAAAAAGTATCTTCGGAGTATTGCAGTCCCCCAGTTAAGAGAACACTTGGCTAGTCAGTGAGTCACGACAGGGAACTGAGACTTCATGATTATCTTCTACTAATTTGTTGGCAGGTCATTTTTAGAAAAATATTATTTTTTTCCATGCAGCTTCCTGCTTGGGCCTCTCTATTAAAGTGAATGTCTAGCCGGACATTTGTACAACTATGTAAATGTTAACCCTTTTACTTCCTTACCACTCTACAGAGTGTTCACTTTGCTGCCTAGATACTCTACCTATTGGGTAGCCACCTTGCCATGCTAACCAATACAGTAAATGATTCTTTCTAACCTTGTTATCTCTGTTTGATTTCTATCCTGCATGAGCAAAAGGACCTACTGAGCTGATGACACTGGGACCAACAGACCAGAAGTCACACAGCGACCACGCAGTTCAGTGAGTGCTAGCAGGGTTGAAACTCCTCAGTTTGATTCTTATTCCCAGAATGAATACTTTCAAAACTCATGCTCTCTGAAGGAGAATGAAACCAACTAGTCATATACCAAACACCATTAACCAAGACCAGGAAATGAGAAGAACTATTGCAGGCATTCCAAAGTCTAGCAGAAGAGGAGTCTCCGTGTGTATGCACTGCAGGTTAGAAGAAAACCCCAGGAATACTTAAAATTTATAGTTCATGAAACATCTTCAGATATTTCTGATCCTCCTCTGAACTGGGAATAAGACTAGGGAGATATTATTTAAGTTATCAGATAAGAAGCTAAAGGTTAAGCAGCAAGCTTAGCATCCCAGAGCCAGGAAGTAGAAGAGCCTAACTTGAACCTAAACACTGGGGCATTTCTAATGTGTATTTTCAGATTCTTACTATGCAAAATAGTCTTGGGCTACAGAGTGGGAGAGAGAAAGTGTCAGTTGTATTAAGATGCTTACAGTAGGGCTGGGAGTGCAGCTCAGTGGTAGAAAGAAGCATGCAAAAAACAAAACACAAAAAGAAAAGAAAAACAGTTGACAATATAGGAGAGTCATTTACTCATTCCTGAACCACGATCCTAACTTTGATAGTCTCTGGAGCTAGAAAGACAAGTGAGGCAAATGTCCTGCCCCAGGGCAACATGTCTATGCAAATGACACAGAAGAAGATTCATTGCACTTTACAATGGAGCACAAAGTTGAGACTTGCCTAGTAGTAACCAGTCAATAGAATGGGTTTGAAAGGAGACTTTAAAGGGGAATTCACGTTCTTCAGGCAAACCAGATGGAGAATGGACTTTGTGGTTGAAGGAATAACTTTAGAGAAACCAGCAGGGTTCTGAGGAAATGCTTAAAAGGTAGAGATCAGCCAGACTGCTGGAGCCTTTTAAGCTAAGAGTGACATTTGTCTTGCCTGGTGGAAGCCTTTAATGTATTTTTGAACAGTGACAGTGTTTGGTATGCTTGCTTCATTCATTCATTCATTCATTCATTCGTTCGTTCATCCATCCATTCCTGGGGATTGAACCCATGGGTGCTCTATCACGGAGCCACACCCCAGCTCTTTTGATTTTTTATTCTGAGGCAGGGTCTCACTAAGTTGTCTAGTTTGGTCTGGAACTGGTGATCCTCCTGTCTCAGCCTTTTGAGTCACTGGGATTACAGGCATTTGCCACGGTGCCTGGCTAGCAGTATTAATTTTTAAAAGAATACCAGCTTCTTCCTTTTGTACCCAGGAAAGACTGAGTCACACTGGGTACTAGTGACTGGGTCAGGTCCCTGTTAGTCAGGGGCAGGCATTGGAATAGATGAGGGCTTCTGACCACACTTGCTCACTTAGGCACACAAACCAGCACAATTATGAATACTAAGACTTTCCAAACTTTTCTGAAAAATCTTTATTTTCTCTCTTCTTAATTCACTTGAAACCTTATGTATTCCTTGTAAGTAGTTCTAAAACAATTTGTTGCTATCGGAATGCTTTTAAAGACTAGAGGAGTTTAAAAGACTAAAAGGAAATTCCATCTTTTCCAAGTTAGCTTTTCATTAACAGATAGCACCTGCTTCAACATGTATTGCTGTAAGGAGAGTTCACCTTCTCTTCTTTATCCACAATTTGTATGGCATATACTTTGTACAAACGTAAACAGAAATCCTTAAGTGCTTAACTTCTACCCCAACAAATGCCCTCGATTGGTTCTCAACTCTGAATCCAGCTCAGAAGGTGGCTAGGTCTCTCCAAGCACACTCACAGTTGGAACAAATGCATTCCTTTTGCACAAGTTATTTCCCAACATTCTAGAAAATAATCAGGTGGGGCAGTCCTTTTTATTTTCCATTATCAAAATGGAGCTGATGTCAATTCAACACAGACCTACTCATGTATCTTCAATTCATATTCAGAAAGCAGTGGCATTTTAGTGGGAAAAGAGGCATAGATAGATATTTCTATCCCCCATCTCCTACTGCCTATGGGTTGGTCATAGCCATTCTGAGCCTTCGTGTCCTCAACATTTTTTTTTTTTTTTTTGCGGTACCGGGGATTTAACCCAGGGGCGTTCTACCTCCGAGCTACACCCCCGGCCCTATTTTTTATACTTTATTTTGAAACCAGGTCTGATGAAGTTGCGCAGGGCCTCACTAAGTAGAGAGAGAGAGACAGGGAGAGAGTGAGAGAGAGAGAGGTGAGGCTGGCCGCGAACCCGGATCCTCTGGTCTCCGCCTCCCAAAGTACTGGGATTACAAGTACTTTGTACTGGGATTTACAAAGTACTGGGCGCCACCACACCCGGCCGTGTCCTCAACTTTTAAGCAGGGAGATGAAATTTTTGTTTAGGTTTATTATTTTTAGCAGTCATGATAGCCTAAACATGGTTTGATCACTCATATTTGGTATTTCTGGGAGTCTCCAAATGTAGACTGGCACACAGATTCCAACGTAGTTGTGAAATGAATAATTGTGGAAACTATTGAGAAGAAAGGTAGAAACCATGAGATATAATGACAAAAAAAAAAAAGCAGTAGTGTGTGTGCAGGGTCCCTTAACCAGGGTGCAGCAATGACTTTGGGTGGTCCATGATTCCCTAAAATTGTATGGAAAATTCTGTATGTGTGCACTTGTGTATATTTTTTTCAAGAAGTTTCATTCCTGATGTCTTCAAGAGGGTCTGAAAGCTCCCAAACCAACTTCAGAATGCCTATTCAGATGACAGATCTGTTAACCTCATTCCTTTCTTCTCTTCCCTCTCTTTCTCTTTCCCCAGGATCTTTTCGTAAAAAGAGTCCATAGCAAAAAATATTGGGAAAAATGTTTAAATTCCTGATTTATTTATTTTTTTTACATTTTCATTTCCTAGGATTCTTTCTATAGATTTAGATATGAATCCCCTTAGTTTCCTTTCTGAATTCTTTGGTGAGCAGATTAAACCCAGTTTCTAGTATTGCAAAGAAATTTTATGTCTTGGTTACATTTAAATTTGCATCCCTTACCTCATCTAAAGGCTTGATTGAAAATGAAATAGAATTTATTCAAATGATTTCTCTTAGAAGCACTTATTCTGCCCTGCGTTCTTTATTTTTTTTTTACTTTAATTTATGCAGATTTTTCTATACATGACTAACATTCTCCAGTCACCAAACTCCTAATTTAATATGCTGAAGGGATTTCAGATTATATTTTATTATAGTTATTTGTAGCCAATAGAATTAGTTATCATCTGAGAAATTCTAGCTGTTTCCAAAGCTAATGAAAGGGAGTGGTTTGGCCTTAACTCTGGCTTTGACTGGTCACAACCATAAACAAGTGATCTCAGCTCTCTTCAGCCCTACCAGAGAAGTCTGCAAAGTCACCTTCAGAAGGTTTTGTTTGGTTTGGTTTGAGGTTTTATCCTTAGTGCCTACTTGCTTCTTTTAGAATAATCTGGAAGTTTTAAAGCATCTTATTGACGTTTTAAATATGTTTCAAAATCAGCAAATGAAGCTTCTTTTATTTTTTTTAAGTTTAAAAAAATTTTTTTTTTGCGGTACCAGAGATTGAACCCAGGGGCATTCTACCTCCGAGCTACACCCCCGGCCCTATTTTTTATCCTTTATTGTGAAACCGGGTCTCACGAAGTTGCAGAGAGCCTCACTAAGTAGCTGAAGCTGGCCGCGAATTGGGATCCTCTGGTCTCTGCCTCCCAAGTACTGGGATTACAAGCGTGCGCCACCATGCCCGGCGAAGCTTCTTTTAATAATGAAAATACTAATACAGATGTAGGATTTGTGGTACGGTTTTGGAAAAAAATGTGGTTTAAAGATAATTTGCATCTACTGAGTATTTACTTCTCCCTACAGTGCAGCTAATCAGACATCACTGTTGTGTGTCACAAATGAGGAGCTGGAGGCTCAGAGGCTGGGAGCCTGGGGTCACCTCTGGAGACATGCCAGAGGTCAAATCAAGGAATTTTGAATCCAGGGCTGGGCCCAACACAGTCATGATTTTCCTCCCCATAGGCTTCAGTTAAAGGCAAACCTCAAACTGAAATCAAGCTGGTGGTGCACGCTTGTAATCCCAGTACTTGGGAGGCTGAGACAGGAGGATTGCAGGTTCGCGGCCAGCCTCAGCTATTTAGTGAGGCCCTCCACACCTTAGCGAGACCCTGTTTCAAAATAAAGAATAAAAAAATAGGGCTGGGGGTGTAGCTGGGAGGTAGAATGCCTCTATGTTCCATCCCCAGTACTGCAAAAAGAAAAAAAAAAAAAGGATGAGTACGGTTTGTACTCTGACTTCAAAATAGAAAAAAAAAATGACATTTCAAGGCATCTGCAAGAACTTTAAAGGAAGATGAAAATATTTAATTTCTATTCATGAAAAAAATCACAGGTACTGCTCATACCAATCACTGTGATTTATAGCCTGCATTCATAATGAAAGGAAATGTTAAATTTCATTTAGAGAATATCGAAATTACAGATCTTTTTTTTTTTTCCCTCATCCAAGTTCATGAACACCAAATATCTGGACTCCAAGAATAAGAACCTGCTCGGGATTCAGGCCATAGGATCAAGAGCCTCTCTCCTTGTGTCAGAGAGTGACTTCATTTCCACTTTTTCTACCCTTACCTTCGAGGGTCTCACACTGGACCAGGTTGATGTAGTCCTGCTGGGTCAGCAGACTGGCTTTGCATCCTCGGACCAGGCCCTCCAGGTAGCCATGGTCCACGTTGAAGTACAGCTCCGCACTCTCCAGCATGGGGAAAGATCGCAGCCGATTCAGGCTGAAGTGGCTCTGGAGTTCCAGGCAGATCCTGAAGACGAGCTACTCTGGGAAAAGTGCTGGTGGCACAAACAACCTCTCAGCTGATAGAGCTCTTGTGACTGGTTCCCTCCGGTTTCAGTGGTTTTCAACACGGTGCACTCAGCACTGTTTTTACAGCAACAATGAATCAGCCAGATGACCCAAGGAAACCCAGAGCAAACCACTATTTGTAGGAGAATAGGTGTGCCAGAGGGAGGGGTCACGGCTGGACTCTGCCCCTCCCACAGTCCAGCCTCTTATGGCTTTGCTATTGAAAGGCTTCAAACACCTGAATGTTTTGTAAACATTTCTACCCCACCTGAGTTTCCAATTGTAAATGATATTTGTTCCAAATTTTTAGAGGATTATTAATATGAACAAAGAGAGGGCTTTCTTTTTCAAAATAAAAAAATTAACTATGTAAATAGATCAAATGTGAGCAGACTGAAGACTCCTGAGAAGCTAATTCTACTACACAGCGCGTTTGTAAAACAAATGGTAATGTCTTAAAATTGACAAGGGCTGGTAGATGTTTCCTACCCACTCTAGAGGCAGAGCCCTAGGGTTCTAATAATAAGTTGCTGCCTTTGCAAACTTTGCTTCTAAGGCATTATTTTCTTTTTCCCATTTGAATTGCATGATTACCCTGAGATGAACATCTGCACAGATGATATTACTACTCAAATCAGAGATAAAGAATTAGCTCTCAGAAGCTGCAAGGCAGTTCAACATGCACAGCTGGTAATACAGCAGGTATTTAATGAAGCAGGGACTTAGTTGTGGAATTTCATGCTAGAAAAAGGAGTGCTTGTTCTCCCAATATACTTAGCTCAAAAACTGTGTCAAATATCCTGAAGACTATTTGCATCTATACTATTACATATACGTCAAGTCCTTAATTGAGGTTCAAGTGCCATAAGTTCTCTGTCTCAGTATCTCCAAAGTGTTTGGGAGAAGTCTAAAGACCAAATCAATGTCAATTCTGTTTTAGTTGCTGAAAATCACAGAGAATCAAACTTAGCTTTGCACAGTGCTCAACTTTAAAAGTATTCAATAAATGGGAGAGATTCTTCTTATGCCATTCTTCCTACCCTCTCCCCCACAACTCCACCGTCCTCAAACATCCCCAGTATGTTGAATCATGAGTTTATTTATCACTTTGATGGGTCTAAAGATGGTTGCCTATCAATCAGCTATTTTGCATAGTTCAAATTAATGAAAACTTACAATTAATCATAAAAACAAACTCATCTTTTCCTATTTTACTATGTTTTACTATTATTTATGCACTTGAGATGATTATGTCATTGTATCTGCATGCTAAATTTTTTTCTTGTTGTTTTTGAGGTGCTGGGTGTTGATCACACATGTATTCAGAGTGTGTGAGGCCCTGGATTAAACCACTGAGGTACACCCCAGCCTAGTAGGAGAGAGATTCTAATAATGGTGTGCTACCATGTATCTCCTCTTGACCAACCCTGGAAGGAATATTTACACCATGAAAATAGGCAAATGCAAAAAAAAAAACCAAAAACCCAGGGCTTGATATGTAGTTTGATTGTTCAGTCCTAAAAAATAAAGGAGAAAATGTTAATAAACCAAATAAAACTTAAAAAAATTATGATGTCATCAGCCAGGTGTGGTGGCACATGCCTAGAATCCCAGTACTTGGGAGGCTAAGACAGGAATATTGCAGGTTCAAGGCCAGCCTTAGCAATTTAGTGAGACTCTCTTTCAAAATAAAAATTAGGGCTGTGGGTATATCTCAGAGGTAGAATGCCCATGGGCTCAATCCCCAGTAAAACACACACACACACACACACACACACACACACACACACACTATGGTGTCTATAACCATTATATTGTGAGTTGCAAAAAATTTGGAAAAATATTCTTTCAGTATATAAAAATTTTATCTGAAAACTTTTATATGAATCGGCAAAAAGCTACTCACATTATGCAGAACAAATGAAGTTCTGACATACCTTCATTGTTTCATTTTCATACTACTCACTAATGTAAATAAAAATAACAACCAAAATTCACATGGGAAGTATAGTTATTTGTCAATTGCAGTCATAGGTTGGCTATAAATTCAAAGGCTAAATAACAAAAAAGTTAATAAAGGCATGTTGTGAAAATCAATTGACTATATGGGATTGGCAATAAAAAGTATTGTTTTATTGTTATTTGTAAATTGTGCAATAAAGTTTTTTAATCAGTAAAATTTATAATAAAAACGCACACACATTTTTTTGAGAGCCCCGTTGTTAAACTTGTACACCATATAATCCTCACAGTTTTGACTAGAGACAGTCCCTGCAGGTCAACATGCTTAAAAAGCAATGAAATTTTGTGGTGTGTGTGCAAAATAACTTTTCAATTTGCCATATTTTATATTTGTTTATTTATGAAACTCATAGCAGTTCTTTTATTTTCAATTTGAGCTTGTCTGCCTGCCTGCCTTCCTCCCTCCCTCCCTCCCTCCCTCCCTTTCTTCCTTCCTCCCATCCTTCCTCCCTTCCTTCCTTCCTTCCTTCCTTTGCACTAGGGATTGAACCCAGTTCACTGAATTAGAGACCTTTTTATTTTTTATTTTAAGACAGGGTCTTGCTAAGTTGTCCAGGCTGGTTTCGAACTTGTGATCCTCTTGCCTCAGCTTCCAAAGTATCTGGGATTACAGGTGTGTGCCACGATCCACAGCTAAGCCTGTTTTTCTTATAAAATCTTGTATCATGGAGAGTTTCTCTCCTTCAAAATTAGAGAAACTAGTATGATGAATGCTCATAATTAACCTTCAAAAATGATAACTTTTCAACTTGTTTTATCTGTATCCTTTCTTGTACTGGATTATTTTGATACACCATGTAATTCTATTTCTAAATATTCAATATGTATCTCTAAAAGATAAGGACTTTTTAAAAAACAAACCCACAACCATAACCCCATTATGATACCTGAAAATAATTTCTTAATATTTATATTAAGAACCATGTATACTAATAGATAAGCTACATAACTATATAGTCTAATGCAGCATACGCTTAACGTATTAAATAGCATTTTATATTCATTGCCACATTTTACGTTTATACGTAGAGACAAGTTTCAGTGTTTCTTTAAAATGACAGACATTTCTCAACCATTGTGAAATCATCAACAGGCAAGGCAAGCAGTGTCTCCCTTCCCTTCAGCTTCCCCTTCCAATCCTGCAAAAGCAAAAATGTCTCATTCCTGCTAGAGGGACTTGTCAAACATGGGAGCAAGCTCATGAGAGATGAGAAGAAACTCAATAAAGCAAGAAGATCTGGGGCTTCTTTATAAATAGGTCCTAATGGTAGAAACAACAATAACAAAAATTCATCTCAGTGTTTAAACTAGCACTGGTGTTTGGAGAGTGGGCTTTGTTTTTTGTTTTTTGTTTTTGTTTATTTGTTTGTTTTTGCGGTACCGGGGATTGAACACAGGGGCTTTCTACCTCCGCGCTACACCCCCGGCCCTATTTTTTATACTTTATTTTGAAACCGGGTCTCACGAGGTTGCGGAGGGCCTCACTAAGGAGAGAGAGAGAGAGAGAGAGAGAGAGAGAGAGAGAGAGAGAGAGAAATAGCTGAGGCTGGCCGCGAACCTGGATCCTCCGGTCTCCGCCTCCCAAAGTACTGGGATTACAAGCGTGCGCCACCATGCCCGGCAGAGAGTGGGCTTTGTAGTGTGACCTCAGGCATGGGCTTAAGTTACTTCTTCTCTCTGAACCCAGTGTTTTCATGAGTAAAATGGGAATAACAACACTTACCTTCTAAGTTTTGTAAAAAAATGTTCAAAATGTGAGCATATACTTCATAAAAGGACTTTTTATAAAAAAGTACTTCATTAATGTACTAAGTACTTCATAACAGGAAGCTAGCGCAGAGGTTTCTCCTCTTTCTCCAGTGCCCGGCATCATCCTAATCATGAGCCATAGACTGATTCACGGCTCCATCCAATTCTCTCTCAAGTGCTTAGCAGCAAGCCTTGTGGGAAACAGATATTCAATGTCTGTTTTCTGCATTAACCAGAATCAGACTTCTAAAACGATTTAAAATTGCTCTTATGTAATCTTTAACTCCACGTTTCTCAAGGAAACATGACACATGATAAGTGTATCTGAATAGTGAGGATATTTTGTGGTTCTGTAGCATAATCTACATAGGTATATAATTGTGGATATGTGTATATCTGCATCGCATGTGCAACATTTATTGTGACTTTCTGTCAATTTTAAGAGCTCCCAAGAGTCAATAGCTTTATAGCCTTAGAGGGGCAACTTACTCTTCTAAGAAATATAGATGTTCCTTGGAGAGGTATAGTGTCTGTTATTCTGGGCATAGAAAGTTTCTTTCTGGATGTAGTAGGCATCTCAAAGCACAATAAGAAAGCTGCTGCCTGTGAACCATCCTCTGGATGTTTGTGATGCAGCTAAGGCAGGCCAAGGCCTTGCTAAGCTCTGAGCCCATGTCAGGGTGGACAGCCCTACCCATCCTCCAACAGCCCCTGAGAGCATCCCCGGGGGCAGTGCTGTGAGGATGCACCTCAGAGCAGACCCAGGATGCCCTCCTTAAGGAAAAAGTCAAAAGCCAAGCCAAAGTCCTTTTCTAAGGCTATCAGCATTTTTAACTTCTGTACTTTTTATTACAGAAAATTTTTATATAGGAAATACATAATAAAATATATAGAAAATATAGAAAAACACTATGATAACTAGTCCCCGTGTATCTATTACTTAGCTTCAATAATAATCCACTCATGGCCAATCTTGGTTCAGGGATATACAAGTTTGTTCAGGGATATACAAGTTTATACCAGGGGTAAACCAGTTGTTCTATATGGTGTCAGTAAATATTTTAGGCATTGTGAGCCATACAGTCTCTGTGGAAACTTTTCAACTCTGCCATTGTAGCAGGGAAGCTGCCATAGTTCACACATAAATGAATGAGCATGACTGTGTTCCAATAAAACTTTATTTACAAAAACAGGTGGTAGGCCAGGTATGACCTCTGGGTAATAATTTGACAACCCTTGATCTATAATTTTGCTTACTTTCTCCCAGCCAGAATTATTTTCAAGTAAATCTAAGACATATTATTGTGTCCATAAATTTTTCAGTATCGCTAAAAGATAAATACTCTTTTATGATGCAATCACAATTCTTTTAGAACACTTAACCTTTTCCTTAATATCATCAAAATTCAGTCAATGTTTAAATTTTTTTCAATGGCTTCATAATGGCTTTTGTATTTCATTTTACAGTTGGTTTGTTTGATTGAGGAAACACTATAATTGCTTTATATGTCTCTTAGTTTTCTTTTAGGTTCCCTCCCCCTTTCTCTGCTTTTTAAGAAGCTGGGTCAAGCCAAGTGTCATGGCACATGCTTGTAATCCCAGTACTTGGGAGGCTGACACAGGAGGATTGCAGGTTTGAAGCCAACCTCAGCAACTTAGTGAGGCTTTCAGCAATGAGGTAAGACCCTGTTTCCAGGTAAAAAATAAAATAAGGGTGGAGGTGTAGCCCAAAGGTAGAAGTCCCCTGGATTCTATCCCAAGTAGCACCAAAAAAGAAAAAAAAAAGCTGGGTTATATATTGCATAGAGTTTTCCAGAGTTTAAAATTTGCTTCAGGAGTCATTTAATTTGTTGCTCTGTCCCCTATAATTCTTTTAAATTGATAGCTAAATATGGAAACTAGATCACTTTTATGCTAGATTATTTTGCAAGAACATTCACGGCAGTACTGAATACCTCGACAGGATGCACGTAACATCTGTCTTTCACTGTTTTTAAGCAACCATTTATGATTACCACCTAGATTCACTATTTCACTAGAAGTAACAAAATGATTATATTTTAGTTCATTATTCCTTCTTCATTTATTAGCTGGAATACTTCTATAAAAAGAAACTTTTCAACATCAACCATTGGTTACCATAGTTTACAGTATGCATAGGAAAGCCAGGGTAGATATTTTACCTGCTCTCTTTATTTACTGTTTTTCAGATAGTGAATTGTTGGTTCCCTACCATCCTCCAAAAGTGACCAATATGGGTTGTTTTAAGTAGAAATATTATTAAATTATGTAAAGATGGTCAACATATTTTTGTTTGCTTGCTTGTTTGTTTTTTGCAGTACTGGGCATTGAACTCAATGGCCATCTACCACTAAACTACACTCCCAGGCCGGTCTTGAACTTGTGATCTTCCTACCTCTGCCTCCCAAGTAGCTGGGATTATAGGCATGCACCACAGTGCACAACTAACACGTTCTTTTGATGTAACTCTGGTACTCTTTTGGTAGCTTCCTTTCTTTTCATCATGAATGACAAGATGTTCCATGCTCATTTTGTATAATTTTTGTCCAGATCTGAACTCAGATCTGAATTTCACTGAGAAGCTCTGGGTTAACACTGCAGTTATTTCTCTCTCCCCCAGTTTTATTGAGGTATAATTGACAAATAAAAATTTAACATATTTACCATGTAGAATGCAATTTTTTTTAGTGTGTGTGGCACTTGGGATTGAACCCAGGGGCATTCTACCTCTGAGCTATACCCACAGTCCTATTTTATTCTTTATTTTGAAACAGGGTCTCACTAAGTTGGAGGACTTCACAAGTAGCTGAGGCTGGCCATGATCCTCTTGTCTCAGCCTCCCAAATACTGGGATTACAAGTGTGTGCCACCACACCTGGCAAGAATGCAAATTTTTGAAAGTGTGACCCCTTTGACCAACATTTCCCTATTTCCCCCTCCCTGGCAACTGCCATTTTAATTCTCTGTTTCTGAATTCAACTTCTTCAGATTCCACATATAAGTGAGATCAAATGGAGTTTGTTTTTGTAATCCTACAACTGGAAATATGTACCCAAAGGAAATGAAATCAGCATCTCAAAATCTATCTATATGCCTATGTTCGTTGCAGAATTATTCATAATATCCAATACATGGAGCAACCCAAGTACCCATCCACAGATGAATGGATAAAGAAATTGTGATGTGTGTGAAAAATTATTCAGACATAAAAATAAATCCTGCCATTTGCAGCCACACAGATGAACCTCAAGAAGAATGAAGTTCTTCACATATGGTCAGAGCAAGGCAAAGTCCCTGCAGTGCAGTGGGGGAGAGGACAGTGCATGATGGCCCCGTGCTCCTCCCTGAAGCTGAGGCCACCACTGGGTGGCAGACTTCTAGGAGCAGATGGGCTTTGTAAGAAGCACTGCTCTTTTAGTTGAGTACGTGGTTACCTTTCCTTAACCTTCGGTCCACCACCTAAGTTTTTCTAACTCAAATATGTCAAAACAAAAAGAACTTCCCCTATCAGTCCAAGAAAAACATGCTAAAAATAATTAAGTTTTAAAGACATGAACTTAACTCCTGTGCATGTTCTTCAAGAATTCCAACTTGATTAAAGTGGATTACAGTGAGAAAACCCAGGAGGCCTGTGACTGTCTTCAGTGCACTGCAGGCAAACCAAGACTGTGACCTCCACACCCACTCAGAGCAGCGATCGCATAACTCAGGCCAAGCACACTCCTTGCTTCTTAGAAACAGAGGAGAATTTGTAATCTGTCATCCAAGTCATTAACTTTCTGGGCTATTTCACACAGAAAAGTCCTTATGTTTGAGCTTTGAAGTAGGGCCATTTATGCTTTGTTGATTTGCATAATTTAAGATCTTAAGGATGCTTTAATATTTTCTTTCCCCAGAAAAGAAGACTTAAAGAACTTCAGGTGTTGGTTGGCTATTAAATTTGCTGTGTCAGTGATGTGTAATGTGGCATTTGCCCTAATGGTTCACCTTTTGTACCTTAACAAAATAATATTTTTGCTGTTATATATTAATTAAACCTTGCCCAATTTAGTACATAATAGCTCATTGTTCTTCAGTGATCTTATTTCATTTATTATAAAATCTGTTCTATGGCAAGAATTTGTAATCTGATTAGTAAAGGAGAAAAATCAATCATCACTCATTAGCAGTTAGATAAATTATTTACATAGGTATAACTACAAAGCAAAAGGAAAATTTCAAAATCATGGAATGGCTGTGTATTTCAAACTCATTAGATAATTTATTATTACTTTAATCCAGATTCTATATACTGGCTTGCAAAGAAAGTAATAATTGCTTGAGAAAAGTAATCCTTTTTCCCTATATTTTATTACATTTTCTTCTGTCCTTTCTTTTTTGTTCAACAGTGCAAGATATATATATATATAATTTTATATGTATATATGTGTATATATATATAATTTTATATGTATATAGGTAGTTTTTGTGTGTGTATGTATGCTAGGTATGGGACCTTGTAGCATTCTACCTCTGAGCTGCATCCTCAGCTCTTTTTCTAACTTTATTTTTGAGAGAGGGTCTCATTAAGCTGCCCAGGCTGACCTCAAACTTTGAATCCTCCTGCCTCAGCCTCCCAAATTGCTGGGATTACAGATTTGCTCCACCATGCCCAGTTACAATGTATATTTTTTTTAAAAAAATGAACCATTACAGATATATATATGAGCAAAAAGTCACCTTAATATCATTCTGAAAAGATAATGCCCCCAAACAGTTTGGGTGACATTAAATGAGACGACTGAAATCCATGGGGTTGAAATTAATTTTTTAAGGGTCATTTTGGACTTGAACCACCAGAGGTCACCATAGCATTAGAGCAAGCAAGTTTTTTCATTTGGTCTCTAACCTGTAAATTTTTAATTTGGAAAGTGTCACATCAAAGTTTTGACAAGTGACTTCCAGTTGCTTATCTTAAGAGATTCTTTAGCTGCCTAAGTGTCAAGGGGTCCTGCCACCTCGGGTCTCTTCCTCCCTTCCCCAGACAGTCCCTGTCCTCATCACACATGCCAAGCCCTGCTCCCCTTCCTGCCCAATGGCACAAGACTCTACCTTTTCATTATCTTATCACAGCCTGGTTTCGCTTACGCTCAGAATTACAGTGACCTCTCTTGCTTAAGGATTCCTGGGAGATGCTCTGGGGAAAAGATCTCTGTGGACAAGTAGGTGTGGGAAATGCAGTACATAGTAAACCCCACCTTGGACAGTCCATTGACACATTAACATAGTAATAAAGGCTCTGCGAAATCCTTCAGTAACTCAAACAGTAGCTCCTTTTGGTAATTAGCACCTTTAAAACTGTGAAGTCGTACTCTCTGGAACACTGTTCAGGAACTCTGATTTATAACATTGATTATTTTAAATGTTATGAAACTCATACTATCTTATAAATATTCAATTCATTTTTAACTTGGATAAATTATATTTTTGGAATTCACATGTATTTTAAAATATAATGGCCTAAAAATGTTTTCTTCTCCCCTCCAAATAGTTCCCATTTTTAATTTTCTGTTGTGATGGCAGTGGTCCCAGGACCTGTCTGGCTGCAGCAGTATCTTGTATGGTAATTACATGAACTAATGATAGAAAATTCACCAGAGGAAATAATAAATGGCATTATTATGCCCAGAATATTATTTCTAGGAAATATATGTACTAAGAAAAATGAGCTATTATAGGTAGAAGGGTCATTATTTTACATTATAAGGCTAGAAAAATGCCACAGAAGAAAGATTTGTAACCAGAAAAGGTTTTGTACTAATAAGTCTTACAGTCTTAATATAGGAAAGGACCTCAGAGGTTATTTGATATAATGTCACACTAACTGCAGAAGTAGGAAGGAATGCATGACTTTTTAAGGCAGATCATTAAATTTTCAGATATTTCCAAGTATTAGAAATATGTTTTCTAGCAAAGCAAGACATGTCACAATGGATCTCTAATACACTGGCTTTATTTCTGCGAGAGATATATTTTTTATTGTATTTTTGAAATCTGTTTGGCTAAGTTTTCTTTAAAATTACTACAAAATGTTTTTTAAAATATTTGAAATGACTTTCCTATTTTCTGGAACAGAATTTGGAGGGGAGTACTGAGGATTGAGTTCAGGGGTATTCTTTCTCTGAGCTACATCCAGTCCTTTTTATTTTTATTTTGAGACAGGGTCTTACTAAGTTGTACAGGTTGGCCTAGAACTTTCTATCCTCCTGCCTTATCCTCCAGAGTAGTTGGGATGACAAGCATGCAGCACCACTCCCAGCTGGAGAAGAAATTGTTTTTGATGTAAAAGTGCTTCAAAGGTCACATGGAGTATAAAATTATAGAACATATTGGGAATGACAGATAACTTAGGAACATTAAAAAAAGCCTTGTTTCCTTAAAGAAAGGGAAACCAACTTCAAAAATGTTAAGGATTTTTTTCCTCTTTAAAACAGACATTACAAGTTGATAATGTCAGAAATGAGGAATAAAACAAAGATGTTATGATTGCAAGTTTAAGACTCATTCCACTATGTTAAGGTGACATATAAAGTCGATGTGATTTTATGCAAATATGTTTATTATCAGTTGACTTTAGAGGTATATGTACTGTGCTTCTGAAATGTGGTTATTCTTCTGGTGGAAAAACCTGTACTTCTAGCAGGGCATGGTGGTGCATGCTTGTAATGGGAGTACTTGGGAGGCTGAGACCGGAGGATCCCGGTTCCAGGCCAACCTCAGCTACTTAGTGAGGCCCTCTGCAACTTAGTGAGACCCTGTTTCAAAATAAAGAATAAAAACTAGGGCTGGGGGTGTAGCTCGGAGGTAGAATGCCTCTGGGTTCAATTCCCAGTACCGCAAAAACAAAACAAAACAAAATAAAACAAAACAAAAACAAAAACACCCTGTACTTCTCAATTTCCACCACTAGAAAGCAGACTACTGAATCGCACACATGTGAGACCTCGTACACAGGGCTAGAGCAGGCCACAGGGTGAGTGAAAAGAGTGGTGAATTGTGAAGCCAGCAAGGGTAGGTCATAAAGATTTGGGTGGGATTTACCTGGGGAGGGCGAGGTCATTACCTTCCCACTCCATGTTACTGCTAAAGCAATGAGAGCCGGTTCTAGTGACTCGAGCCCTGAGATGTAACTTGGTTCGGTGATGTCACACCTGTGCGGTGAATCAACAATGAGAAAGTGTTTGATCAAACGAGCTGGGACTGATTGCACGGTGCATTTCAACATCAGAATGTGTCCAGTACAGAAAGCCCTTCCAAGTACTGTAGCTGCACAAGGCAGAAGTGCGAAGGAAAGACGTCTGCATAAATATCAAAATATGCCTGGCATGGTGGTGCACACTTGTAATCCCAGTACTTGGGAGGCTGAGACAGGAGTGCAGGTTTGTGGCCAGCCTCAGCAACTTAGGCCCTCTGCAACTTAGAGAGACCCTGTTTCAAAATAAAAGAATAAAATCAGGCTAGGGGTGTAGCTGGGAGGTAGAATGTCTCTGGGTTCCATCCCTAGCACCAAAATAAATAAATAAATAAATAAATAAATAAATAAATAAACAAATAAATAAATATCTCTGTGTTAAAAATTACCATAAATGGAACAGAAAGGTAAGACTGACAAAATTTGTTTTGATTCCTGTAGAATGGATCATCTGCTAAGAAGGGAATATGACTTTGGGCAAGTCTGTGTCAGGCAAAGAATTAATATCTTTAATTTATAAAGAGCAAATTAAAAAAGGAAAGAAAAATTGATAAAAGGCAGACAGCTGCACTAAGGTGGGGAGGGAAGAACAAATTCTACCTCCCCTCCCCCAGAGCCAGACAAAAGGGTAATTCACAAACAGAAGTACAAAAGGCCAAAAAAATGTCAGGAAAAAAAATTAGCCTTTCTAATAGTCAAAGAAATACAAATTCTAACTAACAGTTTTTATTGAATTCTTCATAAAATCTCAAAATTGGTATTATAGGTTGGATTCCCTAAGAAGGATTTTTTTGTTTATTTTATTTTATTTTATTTCATTTATTTATTTATTATTTGTTTATTTTTCTGGTACTGGGGATGGAACCTAGGGGCACTCTATCTCTGAGCTATACCCCCAACCCTGCTTTATTTTTTATTTGGAAACAGGTCTCAATAAGTTACCGCACACTGGTCTCCAACTTGCGATCAGCCTCCCCAGTAGTGGGATTCTAGTCATGTACCACCACACCTGGCTTTTTTTCCCCACTTATTTTTTTACTTCATTTTTATTTTAGTGTGCAGAATTTAATTGGGAGGGCCTCTGGGATCAACACCTGTGGAAAGAAACGGAAGGAAATAAGATCTGGCAGAGGAAGGACTGAGCTCTGTGGTAGACTCAGAGGAGCCACAGCCCACCTCACAGGGAGCTCTGGGGCTGGGAAGGCCTTCATCGCTGTTACACATTAGGGACAAAGGATTCAGGCCTTTATAGCTTCTGCATATCAGCCATTGGATGTGCACTGCCCCTGGAAGGGAGCAGATGAAAAAGAAGAGCAATGTCTGTAGATATTTAAAGACAATAAGACAAGATCTAAAAAGTGGGCCCGCTCTTTAATACCATCACACACCAGCAACTCTAAATAATGTTAGAGATAAAATACTTTCCTTCCAAATCTTTGTTGGTCCATGGTTGAAATAATTGGGGTTTCTTTGGATTGTAGTAATAACAATATAAACACCAAGTTTATATATTTTTATTACTTATCTGTGACATTGCAATATAATAAGAAATATGTAAATATATTGGTCTCTGTCTCCAGTTCCTGACATAGAGCTCCTAAAATCCTTGTAGATAGGGGTACTAGGAGAATCTTTTGTTCAAATATTTGGTCTTGGACCTCAGTTTCTGACACAGAGATCCTAAATCTCTTGGAATTTCCTGGGTGATAGGAATATCTTTTTCCCCCCTTACGAAGTGACTGTGGGGGGGGGGGCTCCTGGATAGCTCAGGATGGGTGTCTCGTTGCCAAGGGAACCATGCATGTCATTAGAGGAGTGGAACTTTCACCCCACTCCACCTCTGGGGAGGGAAGATGTGGTGAAGGTTGAGTCAATGGCTAATGGTTTAATCCCTATGCCTACTAATAAAACCTCCATAAAAGCAAAAAGGACATATTAGGAGAGCTGAAGCTGTGGAGGTGGCTGGAGGGTGGTGTGTGCCCAGAGAGCTCCTTTCAACATATTGTGCCACACGTTACTCTTCATCCAGTTGTTCATTTTCACCCTTTGTTATATCCTTCCTAATAAACCAGTAAGCATCAGTATTTCCTGCAGTTCCATGAGACTGTCCTAGTAAACCAAACCCAAGGAGGGGGTCCGGGGAAGCCTGATTTATATCCGGTTGGTTAGAAGAACAGGTCACAATTTGGGACTTGCAACTGATATCTGAAGTGGGGGTGGTCAGTGGGATTGAGCCCTTAATCCCTGGGAGCAGATGCTATCTCCAGGTAGATAGTGTCAGAAGAGAACTGAATTATAGGACACCCAGTTGGGATCCACTAGAGAATTTCTCAGTGAATATGGAGGAATCTACACACATTTTGGTGACCCAAGGTGAAGTGTTCTGGGTTGAGTGTTGGGTTAAACTTGGTTCTTCCTATCTCTAACATTATCCTTCAACAATGCAATATATTTTACATGGAAGTGAGTTTGGAGAACTACTAGTTAAAAACAGCTGGCCTTTGTCATAGAGTAACTCCACAACCCATTTTTGCCACACTGTAAGAACTCAGTCTAACATTGTTTGCTTTGAATCTCCTCTTTAAATACAAGAAAATGGAGAGCTGCAGGAGCAGGAGATATGAATGGCCCTGAAGCATACTCAAACAAATTAGGAACAGTATGAATGTTTGAAGTTTTATCAAACATTAGTGAAAAATACTTACTAGGGAGATATTTGAAAGCCACCAGAATTTATCTCAATGGAGCAAGATGGACAATATTAAAAATTCTGGAGTTTATTGTGAAATGAGATTTTTATTAATCTTTGCCAATTTAATTTTACATTTGAGACTCTTCCAAACTATTTGTTTATTTGCTGCTTCATGTCAAAGAATCTGTGCAAAATTAGGATTAATAAAAAGTATTGTTTTGTCAACTATGAGTGAAGATTGACAAATCTATTTAAACTACTGAACATCGCCGGGCATGGTGGTGCATGCTTGTAATCCCGGTACTTGGGAGGCGGAGACTGGAGGATCCAGGTTCGCGGCCAGCCTCAGCTACTTAGTGAGGCCCTCCACAACCTCGTGAGACCCAGTTTCAAAATAAAGGATAAAAAATAGGGCCGGGGGTGTAGCTTGGAGGTAGAACACCCCTGGGTTCAATCCCTGGTACCGCAAAAAAAAAAAAAAAAACTACTGAACATCAATATGAGAAGATCAATTTTGAGGAAGCACTGACAAATTCGCAAAGGTTAAGCTCACAACCAGAAGCTATAATATTATTATCTAGTATTAAAACAGACTAATATGTGGGAATAATTTCCCTTTCTCCTCCCCAAATACATTAAAATACATTACTGTAACTTAAAAGTATTAATCCATTACTTTTCCATTTTTATGTTATTATGTTATCTTTTCATATAAGCAAAATTCAAAAAAGAATTTTTTTCTTGCCTGTGTGTGTGTTTTCTATTTATTGTTATTTTTGTCTTATTTCATGGTTATAAGGAAAATCAATAGATGGTAAACAGGAAAGGGGTTATTAAACAATGAACACTTCGGTGTCAAAAGCCAAGTACCTCTGTGCTAAAGGCTATATGTAGGTAGGATGTCTCCCAACAGTACTTCCCGATGCAGAAAAAGCCCTTCATTCCTTATGGGGATGGCAGTGGTACATCCCCTTGATTGCTACACACTGAAACTAAATATTTAATAATGAATGAGGTTTAATTAAATATAGAATATCTACATGATGGAATGCTGGTAAGTCACTTAAATCATCTTTTAGATAAATAAATTTTTGTCATGGGTGAATAAGGATAATAAATACATAGGGAAATGCTATATTGTACTATATATCATGATATTGTCAGTAAATAATAATATACAAATATGGACCAGAATGACATTCACATATTTATAGATGAAAGTTATTTTTAATGTTTAGTCTTCTTTTTTTTGTTTTCAAAAACTTTGTACTAAACATGTACTAAAATTGGAAAAACACCATCTGGATGTGGTGGTGCCCACCTGTAATCCCAACTACTCAAGAGGCGGAGGCAGAAGGATTCCAAGTTCGAAGCCAGCCTGGGCAACATAACAAGACCTGTCTCAAAGTAAAATTCAAAAAAGGACTGGGGATGTAGCTCAATGGTGGAACACTTCTGGGTTCAGTCCCCAATACCAAAGATAAAATAAAATAAAAATAAAATTGGAAAAATAAATAAAATCCAACAAAAGGGTTGGTAAAGCAATTCCTCTGCAGTTATAGGCATACAGAGCTTTCTCTTGCCAAAGACTTTCAGAGCCTAACAGATATAAGGGCTCCCCCTAGCCCCTTCTCTATTGGTCTCATTTTAACCTGGTAGCTGTCTCATATTCCTATTTTCCTGGAGGTGAAGCACTTGGGGGCCTGTGAAATTACAGTTAATATGGTCAATTTTGTCAATTAATAGCAGCGAATATGGCTCTGAATCTCTGGGTATATCTTGGGTTTTTAAAATTTGAGTGTTGAAAACCGTGTTTCCAAATTGTGGTTTGTAGACCAGTTTAATGAACCTGAAATTTGGGGAATGACATTCTAGAATTTGCATTTTAAACTAGCTCCCTGGGTTGTTTTTGTGCATATTAAAGTTTGAGAGCTATTGATAATGACTGAGATCAAGGATAAGAAAAATGAGAATGCACATATCAAACTAGTGCATGCTTTTAAACTCTGGATTATGTTTATTTGACTCCTTGTCTGAGCTATTTTCCTGACAGGTGATTATGTAGCTGACATTTTTAAAGGCACAAACACACAGGGACAAATCAACGATGCAATTTTAATAACACGAGAGCTTAGTTTTTTCCTCAGAAAGTTACTACTTCATTAAAGCACTCAGCATGTGTTTGGAAATTGAAGTAAATAAACCAAGAAGCAATATCTTTAAAAAATAGCATTTCAGAAATAACACTTGATATAATAGAGGGATAAAAATCTCGATTTAAACTTTCTGGGTTTTCCTGAAGTCAAATGACAATTGACTTATTTGAACACCAGAGGAGTTGATAGTAGGGTGAAGAGAATTAGGTCCTAAAAGTTTTCACAGTTGGCTTCATTCAACTGGACCACGGTTTTCTCTTGGACAGGAGGACTGTGTTCTACATTCTGAGACTAATGTTTGGAAGGAAACTGTGACCTCCAATTTCAATCCACAGCAGGTTTCCCCAAAATGTTGCAGAGAGAAAAATTGGTTGCAGACTAACAGTTGGAGAGAAAAGGATTAGCAAGGGTGCAATGGATGGTGTTCTAGGAAGAGAAAGTGATTTCCCTGCGGAGAAAAGTTTGTGTAGCAATTATAGATATACAAGAACTATCTTGTACAGGTTGTGCAAATGCATAGAAACAAGTCAAAAAAGATCCAAGAGTCATTTTCTTGTTAGAATTTAAAAGTCTTGTTTGTATTAAATATTGCAGCAAGGACATTTAGGGAATGTAAGTAGATAAGAAATGTTGATTTGTTTAAGTTAGAAATAAGTTTGGAAAGGTTTATGAAAATTATGCAAACATTCTTTGAATGAAAACAAAGAGTTGATTTTTGTTAAAATGCTTACTTGAAAGTAGCTGGTCTGGATATTCAGATGTTGCTCTGTTTTTATAATAATCACATTAGACACTTGGAGTCTATGGCCTTGCAAACTTCCTACAATGGGGAGCACAGTTGTAGAGTTGTGCTTTGCAAACTCCTACGGGGAGCACATTTGATTGGAGATCTCAGTGTCTGGGCTTGGAAATCTACCCTTGAGTTTGCATAGAAGTCATATTACCCATAAGCAGTTCCTCACACATGCTTGAATGTAGTGGAAATGCTAAAGCAGACCTGTTCCTGAGTGACAGGGGGCTCCTTTCTCAGTAACTTTGGTTCAAGGACTCATGGGGCTCCAGTTTACTTCCTCCCAGCCCTCTTCAATGGCTCTCCTAGCTTTTTCAATAACTCTTCCTGTTTTCATTTACACGGACATTTCAACTCAGAACCTGTGCACATTAGTCCCATCTTGGCATCTGCTTCTTGGAGGATCTGAAATAACACAATAGCTCTTTGGTAGTTTCTTCTCTCAGAATTGTATTCTTATTGGAGGTTACACTGTTGATTTAAAGTGCAGGAACAGAAACACTTTTTTTTTCATAAAAGCAAAATATTGAGCTAGAATCTAGATTGCAGAGATGGGAAGTTTAAAAATGTCCAACTGTGCTGAGATGCCACTGGTATTTATTTATTTTTATTTCTACTTTTCCCTTAAATATTTTGTATGAATTGATCCTCTTTTTCATTTTTATTTCCCAATCTCCTAGAACTGCACACTTTCCTTGCAAGATGTTTTACATGAAATCATATGGGTTAGTAGTTATCTTGAACCTTTCAATAATTTGTTTATAAAATGAAAGGGAAACCCCTAAAGTGCAAGAGTAGTGAATTTAAAGCCAAAATCAAAGAATTTGGTCACAAAAGTATAGATATTTTAAAATATATAAACACAAACATACTGTTTCAGTCAGCATTCTCACTGCTGCAATCCAAAAACAACTGACCATACAACTTAGAAGAAGGAAGATTTATTTGCTCACAGTTCTGGAGATTTCAGCAGTTCAGTCCATGTCAACTAAGGGAGGCAGGGAGAGGGGGAGAGAGCAAGTGCTCTGCTCTCACATCATGGAGGCTGGAGGCAAGAGAGAGCAAACAAGGGGATTCCAAGACACAAGCACAGTCCTTAAGACCAAACACCCAGGGACCCACCTCCTCCAACCACACTCCATCTGCCTAGGTTACTACCTAGTAAATCCATTACAATGGATTCATCCACTGATGAGATTACAACCCTCATGACTTAATCATATCAACTCTGAGCATTAATATATGAGCGCTTCAGGGGACATTCTCTATGTAACTATAACAGATACACAAATTCTTACTGCTCTTATCTGGTAATAGTTTTAATGTCATATAGACTACAGACTGAATCAAGAAAATTTATACTGATCTTCCACTGTTTTCAACACTTGGCTGGGCACAAGGCCAAGTCCTGAAGAGCTTACTATCTAGTTATTATTGGAGTTGACCATATGAAAGAAAAAGCCATAGAAGCCCAGCTTGGAAGAGATCTGAACATTCAAGTCCAATTGCTCTTGTGCCCGAGTATCCTCTTCCTCAGCAAGGTCAAGTGCTGCCACGACTGTGCTTGAACAGCTGTAGTAATATGGAACCTGAAACCTCTCAGGCTGGCGTCCATATCTAGACCTACCTGTGACTTTCAAAATTCTTCTGTACAATGAAATTTCACTCTTCATAGTTCTATTCTGGGAGGAGCCAGTCTTCAAGAGGGCTCCCACCCCAGATCTCTACCTCCCTGTGGTCACATCCTTGTGTCGTTCCCTCCCGTACCATACCGGAGCTACTCCATGTGACCAATTGTAGCAAAAATGATGGCATGCCACTTCTGAGGTGCAGTTAGAATGATGGTGGATTCCATGTTGGGTGTTCTCCTGTTCACGGCTCATGTGCTCACTGTCCTTACTGGCTGGGGGAAGGCAGCTGCCATGCTTTGAGGAAGCTCAGGCAGCCTGTGGAGGGGCCCATGTGGTGAGGCATTGAAGCCGTCTACCCACAGCCAGCAGAGAACTCAGGCCCACTAAGATCACATGCATGAGTCTGGAAGAGGACTCTGTTTTACGCAAGCTCTGTGGTGACTGCAGCCTCTTCAGACAGCTCCGCTGCAACCTCTCTCCTAAAACCACCCAGCCAGGTCCCTTAGATCCTCAAACTTGAGAAAATGTATTTAATGTTTGTTGTTTTAAAGATTCTAAATTTGGGGGAAATTTGTTATGCAGCAACAGATAACCAATATAACCCTGTAAAGTTACTCACTTATATCAGCTAATATTTATTGAGCATTCATAATATTCCAGGTACTGTTCTAAGTGCGTGAATTAGGTTTTTCACAAGAACTCTATGACATTTGTGTTATTATTTCAATTTCACAGATACCAAAACTGGGCGGGGGGGGGGCAGAGAGGCCAAAGAGCTTCCCTAAGGTTAGAAAGTTGATAAGTATTATTACTTGGACTTGAACCTAAGGAGTCTACTTTTAAAGCCAAGTTCCCAGGAGGTTGCTGGCAAGCTATGGGCAGAGCCCCCATCATCTCAGTGCTCCACTGGGGTTGAGAATCTGTCCCCAAGTTCACAGGCCTCCGTTTCTTGCTTTGTATGAACTGGAGGAACTTATTTCATTAGTGGTTTTAAAAATGAGATCATGCTATATAGATTTTCCTTTTTTCTACCCTGCAACATATTGTGAATATTTTTCTATGTAACTAAACATATTTCTAACTATCATTTTTTAAAGGGTTTGGATGCAAACTGCCAACTTGAAAAGGCAAAAATCATTTAGGCAAATCAGCTAAAATATAGTGAAATACTCTCTCACTTTATCTTTTTAAATTTATGCACTAAAACTGGGAAACTCCATTCAGCACTATGTCTGCTGGTTTCTTTGAGTCAGTACTATAAAAAGTGGAATTTGTGTTTTTACTTGATAGCAGAGATTTTCACCTATGATTTATTACTATATACTAACGTTTATCTTCTTTTTTGTAGTTATAAGACAATAAAATGTGAAATTGTACACAAGCTGATTTCATTTCTCTTTTTCTTTTTCTTTCCTTTTTGTTTGTTCATTTGTTTGTTTTGCAGTGCTGGGGAGTGATTGAACCCAGAGCTTCACACATGCTAGGCAAACTCTCTACCACTGAGATACACCCCTGGCCCTCAAATTCTCTTTGTTTCATGCTAAATGTAAAGATATGCAAATTAACATGAGTTGTTCACTAGTGTAGTCAGGGAATAATATTTTCAGTAATTGCAAAACATTACTGATGGGTTTGCATTATTATGCTCCTATTGTTGTAAGGTGCTGTGACAATGAGAAACAGTCAAGCCAGGGTAGCAAGTTCCTGCTCTTTCTGAGCTTCACACAGAGACATGCTGCTTAGAGGATCCTCATTATTTGTTTATGGGAAGAAAGCTGTGAGAGTACCATTGAGCGGCTGGTTCCATACATCACAGTGCAGGTGAGATTGCCTACAGGAACCCCATGCTAGTTGTCATTACAAACACAAATCCTACACCTTGGGGAAAAGGAAGTCTAGGGGATGAACACCTTCAAACTGATGTTTAAGGCAGGAGATCACTTTAAAGAAAATTAATCCCAGCAGGGGGGTGCTCTGAAGAGAGCCAAAACTTGAAAAATAACAAAACTGCAGCCATTCAAAGAGGAACTAATTTTAAATTAAGCAAATTCCTCATGTTACCTGTTAAAAAAGTCTTCTGGTTCTATCTTTTCAGTTTTAGGATATAGGAGGGTATAGCATTGTACAGCTTCTGAGTATATCACCCCCTGGAATGCCCCTAATTATTTGTTTTGCTCTCTTCATTTTACCGGAGTATACTAAAGGCTAATAATAGAATAGAATATAAAATATTTTTATGATTTTTTCATGCATTTTACCAATATTGCTCATGTAAGAGAAAAATGAGATTTCCTTGAATGATAGTGTCTCTAGTGAATTTTTGATTTGGCATAATTTCTTAAAACCTTTCAGAGGAATACCCTTTAAGAAGTGGTTTATAACTTGTGAAGTATATCTTCCGCAAATTAAGTTATTTAATTAAATCAATCTGTGACATACCAGCCAAAGAGTTATTTTAAGAAGCTTTTATGAGTACAGAATCTCTATTGTTCAAGGAACATTCTAGGATTTAACTCTATGTACCCTTCTAACTCTGCCTTTTAAAACTTGGATATAGGATGGAAAGAACGTGATACTGAGTGATTGGATTGGAACAATGTCTTCCATATTGTAATGAATGTCACCCTGTCTAGTAAGAATTTGACTTTTGGTGGATAAAATGGAAGTTGAGATAAGATTGTTTAGAAACTGTAGAGCCCTTTAAGTTCTTTGTATATCCTAGATATTAGACCTCTGTCAGAGGGATAGCTTGCAAATATCTTCTCCCATTCTGTAGGCTTTCTCTTTAGGCTCTTGATGGTTTCCTTTGATGAGCAGAAGCTTTGTAGTTTAATACTATCCCACTTATTAATTCTTGTTTTAGTTTCCTGTACTTTGGAGGTCTTGTTGAGAAAGTTTCTACCTGTGCCTATATGTTGGAGTGTTGAACCTATGCCTTCTTCTAATAATTTCACAGACTCTGGTCTAACTTCCAGGTCTTTAATCCATCTCGAGTTGACCTCTGTGCAGGGTGAGAGGTAAGGATTTAGTTCCATTTTTCTACAGGTAGATAACCAGTTTTCCCAGCACCATTTGTTGAAAAGACTGTCCTTTCTCCAACGTATGTGTTTAGCACCTTTGTCAAAAATCAATTGACTATAAGTTTGTGAACTTGTTTCTGTATCTTCTATTCTGTTCCACTGGTATATGTGTCTGTTTTTGTGCCAATACCATGCTGTTTTTATTACTATAGCTCT
>PVJS01020836.1:0-32177 GCA_004027185.1 Glis glis
GAAGGAGAGAGAGAGAGAAAGAGAGAGAGAGAGAGAGAGAGAGAGAGAGAGAGAGAGAGACAGGGAGAGAAAGAGCTGAGGCTGGCCTCGAACCCGGATCCTCCGGTCTCCACCTCCCAAAGTAGTGGGATTACAAGCGTGCGCCACCACGCCCGGCCTAAGCCAAATATTTAAAATTTTATTTTTACTGAGGTATTTTTACTTTATTATTTTACATTGATTATATCAAGATTTAATTCACATGCCATAAAAATCTACCATTTTAAAGTGTACAAAACAGTGGTTGCAAGGTTATGCAACCATCGCTACTAATTTCAGAACATCACCTGAAAAGGAAATCTTATATCCATCAGCAGTCACTCTATCACCTCTGCCCCCACATTCTTTAGCAACCACAAATCTTCTTTATCTTTCTGTGGATTTGCCTATTATGGATATTTAACATAAATGGAGTCATACAATATGTGACCTTTTGTGTCTGACTTATTTCAATTATCATAATGTTTCTAAGGTTCATACAGGTAGCCATATTTCATTAGTTTATATGGCTGAACAGGATTCCACTATACAGATACACCATGTTTTTTAAATACAATTATCAGTTGATGGACATTTGGGCTGTTTTCAATTTTTTTAGCTATTATGAGCAGTACTGCTATGGAACATTCATGTATGTTTTTACATGAACACATGTTTTCAATTCTTTGGGGTGTATACCTTGGAGTAGAATCACTGGCGAAATGCCAAGCTATTTTCCAAAGCAACTGTCGCATTTCACATTCCCATCAGCAACGCTTAAGGATTCCAGTTTCTCCCCATTTTAATCAATGATTGTTATTGAGTATATTCTTATATTGTATCTATTTTTGATAACGGATATCCCAGGGATGGGAAGTCACTAAATTGGGGGGTCATTTGTTACTCAGCCATACTAACTGGAACATATATTTTGGTAGAAAAAAACGAAATTGGGTATCAGGAAGTATGAGTTCAGGTCCTACTTCTGTAACTTGCCCCGTGGTAAGTCATTTGTCTACTGAAATTTATTTTTTAAATTTATACAATAAGGCTATTTTCCCAGTTCTTATTACATTTTATTGCATTTTTTTCTTTTTCATGCCATTCAAGTTAGGATTCAGATAAACTTTACAGTCAGTAAGATTTATCCATTAAGATTTAGGTAAATTTTGCAGTGGGCATTTATATATATCTTCAAGACTTGCACAGATTAATTTTAATTTTTTAACATTTGAGCAGATACTAGTTCTATAATCAATGACAAGTTGCATACAGTGATGATCATAGAAAAGACTAAGGTAACGATAAATCTACTATATTTAAAACCAAGATGAATGAAAGTCTTTGTATGGGGTCTTTGGACTTACTGGTTTCCTGAATTACTTAAACAGTATATACTGACATATCATGGTAGATAAATTGACTATAGAAAATTAAACTCAATTAACTTACACTATCAATTTTGATCATGTCATGCCTAAAAGGGAACTTATGGAACCATTTTGTACTCTTGGCTAATATACATAGGACAGGGTGAACAAAAGTAGGGTTCCTTTACGACTTTTAAATGATGTCAAGAATTTTAAGTTATATCACAGAAAATCAGTTAGCATTTTTATTGAATATTTAAAATATTTAAAACAGCCGGGCGTGGTGGTGCATACTTGTAATCCCAGTACTTTGGGAGGCGGAGACCGGAGGATCCGGGTTCGAGGCCAGCCTCAGCTCTCTCCCTGTCTCTCTCTCTCTCTCTCTCTCTCTCTCTCTGTCTCTACTTAGTGAGGCTCTCTGCAACTTCGTGAGACCCGGTTTCAAAATAAAGTATAAAAAATAGGGCCGTGAGTGTAGCGCGGAGGTAGAACTCCCCTGCGTTCAATCCCCGGTACCGCAAAAAAACAAAACAAAACAATATTTAAACCATTAGAAAGAAATTCATTTCACTCAAGTCAACTCAGTGCAAGTCTTTAAACATTATGGGACAGTATTACATTCTTTTATTTTTTTCCATAATTTGAAATTTTAAAAGGAAGGTAGACAATAGAAAACACTAACCTAGAATTTACTCTATCACTTAACCAGCCCTATTCTCTTTGACTTTGCATACACAATTACTCAGTGGAACTGAATGCACTTAAAAATAAAAGATGTCAGAAAACAGTATCTTTTGGCCTATGTGATATCAAAATTTTACTTTTTCTAATTTTTTGGCATATAACATGAAATGCAATCTGTAGCCTAATTTACTAGGAAAGAACTGATGAAAAAAGAGGTAAAATTGTGCATGCAATATTCTTGAGGAATTTTGATGTGAACTCCAGATAACTTTTTCTATCATACTTCTTCATGATTTTATTCTATCCTACTTCTTCATAGCAATTGGAACTCTACATAGAATAGTTATTTTATAACTAATTGTCAAATAATAAATATTCTAATCTAAATATATAAAATATTTGCCTCTATTTCCTAGGTTGTGATGCTAAATATTTAATTGTACATCTAGAGCTTTGACAAGTTGGTACTTGTACACTTCCTAAATATTGTTGACTAAAATACCAGTTATAGAAATTAGTGAAGTGGTTAACAAAGGTGAGGTGAGCCTATAAATATGGCGTATTACAGTGGGATAGCATTGATATGGGAAGTTGCAGTCACATGCCAAACTTCTTTTTCAGGTGTCTTTCTATTGGTCAGATATCTTGTTAGGTATTCAGAGACCTGGATGGGTCAATTTGAATGAAATCACAAGTATAGACTCACACTTAGTTTATATGTATTTAGAATAAAAATGATGAACAACAACAAGAAAACACAAGGAGAGACCAGGATATTCCAATTAACTGCCTGTGGCTCCTATAATAGGATCTGTGTGGTCATATACATTCCTGTATTAGCTGAATTACCTGTGGCCACAGTGATTTTATTTTTTCTGTTGTTCAAGGTTGCTCATGTAACATGGTGTGTTATATTGTATTTTGAAGTACAAAAGAAGACAAACTAACCGTTAAGAATGTATCCTCAGCAGAGCATGGTGGTGCAGGCCTGTAACCCCATTACTTGGGAGACTGTGACAGGAGAATCACAGGTTTCAGGCCAGTCTCAGCAACTTAATGAGACCTTCAGCAACTTAGCATGACTCTGATTCAAAATAAAAATAAAATATTGCTGGAGGTGTAGCTCAGAGGTAGAATGCCATTCAATTCCAAGTACCAAACAAAAAACAAAACCAAAGAAAATTAAAAAGAATGTATTCTCTTTCAGCCTGATGTAGTGGCACATGTGTGTAATCCCAGTATTTAGGAGGCTGAGACAGGAGGATAACAAGTTTGAGGCCAGTGTGCAGTAATTTGGCAAGACCCCGTTTCAAAATAAAAATATAAAAAGGGCTGGGGTGTAACTGAGTAGTAGAGTGACGCTGAGTTCAATCCTCAGCGCCACACACACACACACACACACACACAAAGATAGGAAGAAAAAAAGAAAGAGGAAAAGAAAGAAAGAGAAAGGAAGAAAGAAAGAAAGAAAGAAAGAAAGAAAGAAAGAAAGAAAGAAAGAAAGAAAGAAAGAAAGGATCATTTTTCAATTTTGGAGAGGTCCAAAATAGAATACACCTGCAGGAGAATGTAACTGAATTCCATTAAGCAGTCACCTGCCAATATTTGAATCTTAAGAGGATGATATTAAATGTCTTTTTAATTTAACTTAATGCTTGTAGTGCCAAGTTTTGAAATTCTATCAAAATAATGTTAATAAATATGAAATAACTTAAACTAGCATCAGAGACACATCAGAATTTAAAGGAAAAACAGCACACAAATCTATGTAGCCTGTTTATATTGCCCCAGAGATTTAGATAAAGAAAAACAAACATAACCTTTTCAGCTGTTTCTCACAAGGGAAAAAGAAATGAAACTATTTGATTATAATTGTTTTAATGAGCTGTGATTCAAAATGAAGTTGTAATGGTTTGGGTAAAAAAAAAATTCTGTTAATGAGCTTTTATTTCTATCAAAACCTACAAGATATAAAATTCTCCAAGGAACAAATTTAGTGGCAAAGTAGTGTTTACCTTCTGAAAATTAAAATCCCTAATATTTATCTGTTTTATTTCCAACAAACATACTTATTAATTATTGGCAATACCATAGAAAAGAGATGTCATAAAAAACAAAGTTTTGCAATAGACATAAAATATTAATTTACTGGTTTTCATATTGAATTGTGGCTACAAGGTAAACTTCTTCACCTGAATTTTTGGGGAGTCTCTTACACATTTTTTTTTGCGGTACTGGGGATTGAACCCAGGGGCGTTCTACCTCCGCACTACACCCCCGGCCCTATTTTTTATACTTTATTTTGAAACCGAGTCTCACAAAGTTGCGGAGGGCCTCACTAAGTAGAGAGAGAGAGAGAGACGGAGAGAGAGAGAGAGAGAGAGAGAGAGAGAGAGAGAGCCTCAGCTGGCTATGAACCGGGATCCTCCAGTCTCCGCTTCCCAAAGTACTGGGATTACAAGCGTGCGCCAGCACGCCCGGCCACATTTTTACAATTTATGTCCCCTATTATATTTACAGTTGCCAACAGAGTAGTTAAAAAGTTGTTCCATATGAAACAGTAAAACCAACATGTCATTTAAAGTAGGACATTGTAAAAAGATACTTGTTTTGGATATACACTATCATTTTCTCATAAATGAATGTCTCCAAAGTAAATACTCTATCAAAGGAAAGTTAGCTTATATGGTGGGTAGATGTCTATCACCAATTATGTCTTTTTTTAATTTTTATTTTTTGTGGTACTTGGGACTGAACTCAGGGGTGTTCTACCTCTGAGCTACAACCACAGATCCTTTTTTTTTAAATTTGAAACAGGTTCTTGTTAAGTTGCTGAGAGTCTCACTAAATTGCTGACACTGATCTAGAACCTGTGATCCTCCTGTCTCGGCCTCCCAAGTACTGGGATTACAGGCTTGTGCCATTACACTTGGCTTGATTGTGTCTTTTTAACAAAGCAATGTAGGAATTCACATTCAGTCTTTACAAATTACAGAAGATTAAATCTGGCCAATTTAATTTATCTGCCTATTAGAATTCTAAGTAACTGTCAATGAGAAACAGAAAAGAAAGGTAAAGTTGTAAAGGGTTAATGTGAGATATGCTATTTAAGTGACATGAAAGGACTCAGAAAGTTTGGTAGGGCTGCCACTGAGGGTCATTGATTTTTTTTTAAGGTGTCACACTAATAGTGCCATCTCAAACTAAAGTTCATTTTCATCAGGGGAGAAAATAGCTTTGAATTTTGAACTTCTACATAATTGATTCATTTTAATCTCTAAGATTAAGATGTCTAATGGCAATATCTATTTGGGATAAGGAGTACGTGCGTGCGCGCGCGCACACACACACACACACACACACACACACACACACATACAAAACTACAATGGAAGGACTGAAAGAAGGAAGGGAAGCAAATGTCTCAAAACTTCTCTCCTTGGCCTTTCTCCCCTTTTTCCTCCTGTTTGAGTTTCACAAATTTAGGCATGATACTATTATAAGTGTTTAGACATTGAAACAGTTTACTTAAAAACCCAGTAAATTGCCAAGAAACTGGCAAATATCAGAAGGCGTTTGATTTGTTAATTCTCGTAGGTACACACATAATGATTTACATACAAAAAATTAGAGAATTGACTGATCTATTTTTAAAGGTCAGCTAAAGAATAATGGTACTAATAACAATTACAGTAATAGCAGCTAATAGTTACTGCTTACTTTGTGCTATAAATGGGTCTGAGCACTGCATGCATATTATTTAATTTCATCCTCACAATAATATTATAAAGTAGGTACTGTTTTTATTCTCATTTTACCAGTGAAGTCACTGGCACTGAAGATTTAAGTAACATGCCTAATGTCAACAGTAAATGTCAAATTGGAATGTCCTAATGCAGGAAAAGATTAATTTGGGATTTGTAGGGCAATAGTTAATTTTATAATTGCTTTATTGAGCTAAAAGTGAGTTAACAAAATAATGTTCTGGTGTGTTTTGTAACCATTTGCTATATACAATGATTTTGTAAATATCATATAATATGTATTATAAAGTTCCAGACTTCACAAAATTGTATTCATTTATTTATTCATTTAATAAATATTCATTGAGTCATTACTATCATTTGTCAGAAACTGTTCTAAGTACTGAAAATATGTTAGCTTATAAAATAATTTCTTACCCAGTGAGTTTTTTTCCTAGCATTACCATGCTGAACATATCATATGGAAATTTGTTTCTCTTAAAAATGTTTTTAGGATTAATTCATACAGACATAAACTAAGCCCTTTTATGTTTTAAGCCAAAAATATAAAAATATGTCACATCAATTTCAGTATTCATAAATATTGAGTTTTTTAAATACTTTTATTGGTGCATTGTAGTCTCACCTCATAATGTAGTTGAGAGGGATAGAGACTGACATGCACACAGCACTTGGTGAGCTTCCCCCAGCTCACTCTCTATTCCCTCCCTTTCCCCACACATGATATTGAGATAGGCACTGGAAATATCAACTATGTACATAACATCAGTGGACGTGTCTCTTTCACTAATTAATATTGAGACATTTTTCAATTTTCTATCTTAAAGAATGCCTCTTTGCATACATCTCCCTGTGTACATGTGTTAGAATTTTTGTCTGATATATTACGTATTAGGATAAGCTAGTTTTGCTGCTATAAAAAGCAACCTCCAAATCTCAATGGCTTAACACAAAAAATGTTTGTCTCTTGCTCACTTGTGTAAAATCTGTTACCAGGCTCACATGGCTCTCCAGGACAGCTCTCCTCCGTGTCTGGTTCAGCATCCCCCAGACTGCTTTGATTTCATGGTCCCTTTACATCTGCATTTGCTTCCAGGATTATCTTGGCAAGGCAAGAAGGAGTGTGAGGGTCTGCACTGGCAATTATACATCCAGCAACATGTGATATCCACTGTTTCACCCTCAACCATCGTGCATAACTAGTCCCACCCAAGGACATGGGGTCTAGAGAGTATAAACCTTTTATAGAAAAGACTAGTTTATTTTCTCTACCTGGCTGTAGAACTGCCCTGCCATGGGGCAAACACTTTCTACATTTACAAGACATTGGCAACTTCCTTCCCAAAGTGACCATTTCAAATTTATATTGCCATTGGACGGATAAGAGAACACTGTCACACACTCACCAGAGTTTGACATTGTCAGACTTTATAAATTTGGGGCAACCTGGTATTTTTAAAATGATATCTCAAGATTTTCATTTGTACTGCCCTGAACACTGGTAAGGTTGAGAATTTACTTAAGGTTTCTGAAGTAGGAAATCCATCTACTGAGTTTGCCTTTAGGGAGGGGAAGGGTGAAATGGAAGTGGACGTGGGTATAAGAGATTTAAGTTCATCTGTGTAGCCTTATTTCTTAAAAAACATGATTTGGAAAATATAGAAAAATGTGGGCAATTGTGAAATTCAAGAAAAATAGCCTTATTTTCTGGTTATAACATTAAAGAAAGCTTAAAATTTTTAATTGATTTAAGACTCACTGTCTCTGTGAATGGTTCTGTGTTTTGCTTTAACCCTGGTGACATGACACACCCAGATACCCAGCAAGTGCTCTGGAGACTTAGTACCTCTGCCCAGCTTCAATTTAACTTAGTATCTTGAGAGCTGGCCAGAAGAAAGAATATACTTGCTTTAATTTGAGTGAAAGCAAAATTGTACTTGAGAACCCATAAATGTGAGATTCTATGAGAAAGAGTTTACTGGATCTTTCTGAAATCATGGATAGAGAATGGATGTTTACAAGGGAAAATATATAAAATAATTTAAAATTTGAAAAGTTTGTTATTTTTAATGTTCTTTTGATTTAAAAGTTTGTTTTAGAAGGAAAAATGTAACCTCTTCAATTTCAATTAGAAGTTGATTTAGCTAATTGGACTACCTCCCAAGTAAATATATTCTTTAGTCTTAATATCATCGTAATTAAGTTTAAAACTGAGATGCATCTTCTTGTTACCCTCCCCAGAGAATTTTTCTTTTTAGTAACAATTTTTTCTGTGATATATAAAGACCAGATGATTTTGATGGTGTTCTTATATTTCAGTAAACAATATAGATTCTGAATTCTGACTTAAAAATTTGTTTTTGTTTTCCTCTAGCTATTTGTATCTAGGATTTCAGTGTGAGTTGTCCACATCTCACCTGAAGAACAGATTTAGCCTCACATCTCGGAGTTTTGAACAGCTAAAGGCTCTGTGTTGTGATATTAAATTCTTCCTTCTTTTTTCTTCTCTGTGAACATTCCCAGAGTCCCATTCTTGGCCATTTCTCTTTCCTTTTTGCATGCTTTCCCTGCATCAACTCTGACTCATGGTTTTGACTTTCACTTCTATGTTGATGGGCCTCCTCTTTACAAAACTTCTATTTATGCTTTGGTTAGGTTCCAAAGGGTTGGTTTAAAGGTTTGCAAAGTCACACTTAAAATGCTTAACTGCTAACAACCTCTGAGGGCATGAGGCAATCTTGATTGTTTCCCCCCCCCTTCTCTGACTCAGACCTTTGTTTAAATCATAAGGGAAACTTTTTTTTCATTTACTCCAGCTTCAGAATTCTCTCTTTCAATTGCTTTTGGGACTTACTCCCTTCATGGACTATCTTCTCAAACTAAACATATTAAAATGTGAGATAATTTTCTTTTTAAATAAGCTGTGCCTTTCTACTCTTATTAAAAAAAGGATACTATTAAAGTGACTGGAACTCAGAGTCTCCAAAATGTTTACACTTTCCCATCATTTTCATCTCATACATCACTTTAATCAGATCCCGTAGATTCTTTTTCTTCACTTTCTCTGGAGTATGTGCATTTCTTGCCATCACCACTATGAATAAGCCAGTTTCAAAACTCATCATGGCTTACTTTGAAGACTACAGCAGGGGGCTCTTTCTTTCAGTCTTCAATGGCTCCGGTCTCATCTGCACTCTGTGTCTCCATCCATCTCCCTATGAGACCAGTTCTACATGCCAGTCCTTGCCTCAAAAGCCTCTATCAACCTGTAATTATTACTAGAAAAAAATCAGACTTCAAAGATGGCATCAATAATCATAGCAATTATAATTGTACAAGTAGCTACAATTTGTTTTCAAACTTTCTGAAGGGAATCCTGAAATCCACCAATTTAGGACATTTGCTTACAAATGAGGCCTGCACATTCCCTACTTCAACTTCTTCCTCTACCACTGGCTTTGGATTGTCCTCTCCTCTTTCCCATACAGCTCTCATCAGTATTACAGGATCCAAGTAAAGTCCTTCATCTCTTGAAATCTGTCCTCGACATCTTCAGATTTTAATGATCCTTCATTTTGAAATATTTTCATTATAAATGTAATGCAAACTTAAAAGATTTTGAGTGTATAGAAAGTTTCAAAATATTACAAATAAGAATACCAGAACATTATATAATGCTATCTGGCTTACTTTGACTTTCATTGTTATTTTAATGATTTTGTTATTGCATTGAGTTTCATATATGTCTTACCACCCAGTTTTAGTTTCATACCCTCAACTGCAGAGAGAATCTTCCCACTTTTATGGTCATCTCAAACAATTCATTTTGGCCTATTTTCTTCCAGTCTTTTATTTTTAATGGTTTTTTATGTGTTTAATGTTTTAAAATCATAATGTTAGGTGAAATTTTACACAAAAATTTTAGTAACTGTATATTATTCAAACGTATAAATTTGCCTCACCATTCCAATATATTGATATACCTTTAATTTAAAATGATTTTTATTTCTTACTACATGTGATACTGAGGAGAGTACTTTTAGGTATAAATCATTGTCTAATTTCAGATGATTTATTTATGTTAATGTCCTTCAAATAGAATTATTGAGTCCAAGGTATGGAAATTTTAGTTTAAAAAAGTCTATATTGCCAAATTGCTTTCATAGGGGGTCTTATGAATGTATAATCTCAAATAAAGATCCTGTAAAAGTTCTTATCATCACTATAACTAAGGTCTTTTTTTTCATGAGATTCTTATATGGTTACAAAGTAATACAACTTTTAGAAAGTTATTTAATCTTTCCAGTCCTCAGATTCTTGTGTAAAATAGAGTCAATCATGGTACCTACCTCACAGGTTTGTAATGAGGATTTAATGTTCATAAAATTTTAACAGGCTGTACAACACAAAATATACTAGTCAGCAAACAGTTATTAGGATTATAATTACCTATATATTATACTAATTACATATTATTGCATCTATATTATTTTATTTTAGACTTTGTACATTTGCTAGCAAAAGAGAATTTCCCAAATAGTTACTTTAAATTGCTGCTAAGAACTTCCACACATTAAAACAATCTTAACATTAAAAACAATCTTAACTATAAATGCCAAATGCAGCAAAACAGAGACCCCTTTAAATCATGACATGTTGCACAGCTGTATCTATAGCTCTGCCTCGCCTTGAGTTTTTTTCTATCCTGCAAGTCCCTAAACCACTGTCAGTCACTATTTCACTGCTCTTCTTGAAATAGTTCCATGCAGAAAGATGCACTGAGTCATAAGATGCTACCACTGAGATAAAGTGGGAGATGATAGGGAAGATCATCTAAAGGCACCTAAAGTTCATAAAATTTTAGAATAATTTTTAAAGGAAAATAATTACAACGACGGATTAAAAATTCCTAGCATCCTTGCCAGGTTCTTGCAAGGACATCCTTTAAAGGAGTAGGCCAGAAGCTCCCTTAGCTGCATGGCAAGTCATCTACTGTTTCTTGGCAGGCCCTGCCACTCTGCAGAGCACCTTCCACACAACAGGCACTCAATATACATTTGTTAGTTTGAATAGGAACTGCAGAATTATCACATAGCTTTCAATATTGTCGATAAAAGTATTAGGTGCAGTTCATAGCACCTGTGTAGAAATATAAGTCTGACAGCATGTTACATATCAGACAAATTCTAGCCTTGATTGTTCTTCAGACATCTATTCTAGCCTCTTGATGAAGAGACTATAAAGCGAACACCCCCGGCTCTAAAAAATTCTTACTTCACTCCTGCTAGCCTCGCAACTTGGGATATTCACTTACTAGGTTCTCTTTATATTCTTACTCTCTAAAATTATTCTAATGGAAATGGAGAAATCGCCAATTTCTTGCAAGAATTAAAACTGATAATATATTTTAATCATAACTACCAGTATTTTATTTATTTATTTTTTTGGTGGTACTGGGGATTGAACCCAGGGGCATTCTACCTCCGGTTACACACCCAGCCCTATTTTTTATTCTTTATTTTGAAACAGAGTCTCACTAAGTTGCGGAGGGCCTCACTAAGTAGCTGAGACTGGCTGCGAACTGGATCCTCTGGTCTCAGCCTCCCAAGTACTGGGATTACAAGTGAGCGCTACCATGCCCAGTATCCAGTATTTTAATGGTTAAAGAAAAGAGACTTGGTCTCTTCAATAAGGGATTACTTTTCAAACACTTTTACCAATTTGGGAGGACTAAAGATTAAGAATCTATGAGATCATTCCTAGCCAGTTTAAGTCTTGTAAAACATTAAAAAAAAATTCTACCATGCATTATGAAATCCAGAGAGGTGAGTCCTGTTGGTTTGATTGCCATAGAACAGCAGCAAACATTTGAGATTAATAGGAGTTTCTGGTATATGTTAAATGTGACTGGGAAAATCAAACACTTTAAAGTTGAGGCGGGTTTGTGCCAGGCGGCTACCATTATCTCACTGCAAAAGATTATTACTTTGGAAACTTGGGTTTCACCATGTTCCTCTGCTATGCTCAGTGTGGCTTTAATGATCACCCTTTTGTGAAGTCCATTCTTATTTATTTCTTATTAGAAAGAACTTTAGATTCTTGTATGTATCTGCATCTTTCAGGGGGCCTGAGCCTATTTTTTTACCCTAACGCCTTGTTGAGGACTATTTAAGAGCCTGCCTTCATACTTCCTTTACAGTCAAGAACAAAATGTTCCCAGCATGATAATTCTACTTGGGAATGGCTAGCTTCTCACATACTTAAATTCTGAAAGGTACATGAGATGGTCTGTGCTAAAAGACAGGTTACCATGGTTACATTCTTCTGTGGCTCAGATAGGGATAGGGGCCAATTATCAAGTTTTGTTTGGTTGATTTTAAGTAGTTTGTTACCTGGATACTCAATAAATAAGAAAACTGGGGGGAGAGATTTGTTTTCTTCTTCCCTAGAAAGGAAACAATCATCGTGAAAAACAACAACAACAAAACAAAACCAAAAACAACAAAGCAAAACAAACAAAAGAAAAACACCCCTCAAATTCAGCATGGGAAACTATTTAGCCTGGATAAAGAGTTTCTCAACTGTTGACTTTATTGAGAGACTAGCACAAGGCCTGGGAACCAAGATAGCTTTAATACCACAAATTGGATTTTTTTGTTAACTCTGTTGATCCTATAATACCTGCTTTAAATAATTCCCCTTCCCCTCCTCGAATATGTCTGGTGCTTTTCAAATTTGTATGTGTGTGTATTTTAATAGTCACTCTTTTGTCAGGTTTGCTCGGCCTCCCCCTCCCTCCCATGATGGAAGTGGGATTGTTAATTAATGATATTCCAGAGGCAATTTCTGGAGTGAGACTGGAAAACCCTTCTTAATTAACAAAATGATAAATTCCCCACTGCCGCGGAACCGCGGTGAAGTTCATCTGTGTCATTCAAAATCCATGATCTTAAAACAGCCTCCAACATTTTCGTGACGATGTTGGACACTTAAAAGTCTGGATCTTTTATCAAAGATTCCACGGCGAGCTGGAGAAGGCGAAATGAGGAGTGAAAAGGGGAAAGAAGAGCTGGACAAAATTAAAATGCTCCTCTGTCACTGTAATAGTTCACATGGGCGCTGACAGCATTTTAATTTTGTCAAGTGTGTCTGCTACTCATTTATTCCATCTTCTGCTTGTTATCGAAGTTTCAGATTAAATGTAAAGATATGAATGTATTGCCATAATAAATTTATAAGTGGATATTTAAGGAGCAAAGATTTGAATGACACAAATGAACCTCAGTGTAGCAGTAAAGTGGATAGGATTTGCAGAAAGATGCCACGAAAGTCAGAAATGACTGCTGGAATCGCCTTAATTAAAAAAAAAAAGCGTGAGCTGCATGAGCCACCACAGAAGGTATCTAATATGAAATTAGGCATGCTTTACATTATTTATGCCACTTAAAAATAATGTAATAAAAGCTTTAGAAAATCTGATTAAACTGTATTATTCAAATGTAAAGCAAATACTTAGGCATTGAAAGCTAAGCTGTTTAATTTGGGAGGGGTAAGATTCCAAAATTTAAGCAGTATATTAGCAAAAAAAGCATACTTTTCTTTATATCTATAAAATAAAGTGCATTTCTTAAAATATATGAAGAGGCTATATACATATATATATATATATATATATATATATATATATGTATATATATATGTGAATGTTGTTGTTATTAAGTGAATAGTAATCCCAATGTAATAACTGAATAGATAACACTTTCTAAGAATGCTTTATTTTATTCCCCACACGGGGATCGGTATCTGCCTAGATGTTACAGGGAAAGCACGTAACCTGGGACACTTCTGTGAGGTTCGCATAACCTAAGTGTTCCTAGTAATAGCAAAAGTGCTGCGAGGAGGCACCAGCTCCCATCACAGGATGTGTGGTGAGGACCCAGAGTGCAGGCTGAGGAGAAGCAGTGGGAGTTAAAACGAGGACACAGGATAAATTATGTGACAGGATCCTGAGCAGACCTGACTTTTGTAATGACACTCAAACAGCAGATAACCCTGAAGGCAATCTGCAAAAGAAGAATAAGGTGGTCATAGCAGCAGATACAAGAGGATATGAGCAAGTGTTTCTGAAATGTCTGAACACGATTGAAAAGCATGTCCCGCAATTGTGACCACCACTTCTTTTTTTCTTCTCATGCCTGCTGCCTTCCGGCTAATATAAGAATTCACTTTGGAGTATCTGCTTTAACACAGAACCCCAGTGAAGCTATCATTATTCAGATTGTAAGGAAGAGGGAAAGAAAAATGCATACAATAATGGCAATGAAAGTTTCAGAATAATAGTGCGAGAAGGGTCTTGTTTAGGTTGGTTCTTTGATTTTATCCAAATATATATTGCTTCCAAAATTAAAAATTGCTTCCAAAATATCTGCTTTGCACTTAAATGGAGAAGGAGGAAATGAAAAAGTTCCCTATTGATTCTGAGATCCAGTGTTTGCTTACAGCTGATGTGTAGATAATAAATCTTAGAAACAGTTCAGTTAGGACTGATCGTGTTTTTAGTAGACTCATTCAGTAAATTGAGGTGAGGAGAGAAAACTTTACCAAATAACAATGTCAGCAGATTTTGCCTACCAAGTAGTTTATGTATGGTGGATGTCCTATCATATTTTGGAACAATTAAATTTGATTCTATTATAAAGTCAAGCTGGGAGTAAGCATCTTCCATTTTTAAAATATATGCAATTGGTTAATATAACTATTCATTCAAGGTGGGAAGACTCATTTTAATGTATTGCACAAGATTAGATAAATGTCATATGAAACTGGGTTTCCACATTGTGAGTGTGCAACAGGGTCCCTAGGAGAAACTGCAACGGGTGCTCAGTTTCTAAGTCTACTCTTTCCCATGACCACTCACATCACTGAATAATGTGTGGAAAGAGGGTGGTGGGATGAAAATTGGACAATTTGTGGTCTTATAACCTCTTCATATTTAAGACAATCTGTTTTGGGAGAAAAAAGTTAGTCCTTTGACTTCCTCTTCCACCTCAGAGAGTATCTGGGTGGATGGGTAGCAAGGAAGAAGCTTGACTAGTCCTCTTTGGCCTCTTCATGTTGTCAGGAAGGCAACCACTGCTGAAGCCCAGAGTCAAGGCTATTTGCATGCAAGTACATTAAAACTCACAAACATTTCTTCATCCCGACCCCAGGCTTCTGCAGTTTATTGGTCCCATCACCTCCAGGACCCTAATGGAGGTGTGAAGAAACTTCTCAGCCCTCTCTTGGTGGCCCTGGGTAACTAGGAGCATTGATTCAGGCTTGTGTCTTTGAGCACCTCCCTGTAGCAGTGATGCACAATCCCCTCTCCTTTCCTCTCATCCCTCCTTTCCCTGCCTGTGAGACCATTCCCAGATGATTGCAACTCCTCTCAGGTTTTGGAGAAAGACAGCCCTTACTATTATGCCCTCAGATTTCCTCAGAGCTTTTTAGGGTGCCTATGCCTCAAGTTTGGTCCCTTTTGGCTCCACCTCTGACTCCCATCTTGCTCCTTATTCACTAGGGCCACAGATGGAGGCCTTTCTACTTTCACTTCTTGTGTGGAAAGAACTTACCCTAAGACATGTATGCCCTTCCAGTTCCACCACACTCTTCCCATTTCATCCAACATGGAACGGAAACCCCAAATCCTTGCAATCTCATCAAGCCCCACGTGTACCTGTCCCCCACTACTGGACTTCATCTCCTCCTGGTGTTCCTCTTTGTCTTTCGGCTTCAGGTCCATGGTCCTATTGTTCCTTGATAAGGCCGAGAAGATTTATTCTTAGGACCTTTCACTTGTTCTTCTTTTTATGGAATTCACACAAACTAGGTATCAACATTGCTTGCTCCCTCATTTTAATTTGGTCTCTGCTCAAGTATCAACTTATCACAGATCCCTCTTCTTGTCCACCTTAAATGAAAGTGAATGTCCTTCAACTATTGCTAAATCTCTGCTCCCTTACCCTTCCTTGTTATTTCTTTTTAGTATTACCTATCTGAATATTATATACTTACTTGTATATATATTTATGTTATCATATATTTTCTACTATACTGTAGTCTATATGAGAGCTGGATTTTGTTTTTTTGGATACTATATCCCTAGTAGTAGAATACTATGCAGCACATAGTAAGGAAGGCGCACACACACACACACACACACACACACACACACACACACAAGTTTGACATATACACATATGTGTATTTGTAGATGAATGGATGAATGATGTTGGACTGTATGCAGAAAGATAAAATAGTTTACTAAAATAAACACACACATGGAAGGGAAATATTTCAAAAAGTACCATTGGCTTTTTCCATAATTCCTATGCTAATACCACCACCTCTCTGACTTTATCTCCTTCTAATTCCAACTTCCTATGCTAATGTTAGCATTTTTATTCTCTCTGTTTTCAAAAGGTATATTTTAAAATTATTTGGAAATGAGTTAATGTACTATCAAGGCAATGGGAAAAATATCAGAAAATTCTATTGTGTATGTAAAGATCATGCCTAGTTAGTTAATTAGTTTTTTATATTCTTTTCTTTTCAATCAGTTATTTCAGATAAAAGGTTCTGAAATAAAATGTATGTGAACAATTAAGTGCATTAAAAAATCTTTTATATTCTAAACAGTAGTTCAATTTACCCTAACTGTTACATATCAATTATATTTTAGGCAATATCTTAGGCTCTGGTGATGTAAAATTAATGTCATGTACCCTATCAAGCATGATTTATAAAAATAATGGTTTATTTTCATTGTTATATTTTGCAAGACCATTTCATATGTATCTCTCATAGATTCTTAGAGCTATTTCTTATTATCCCATTTTTTCAGAGATTTTAGAGATTAAGAGACTTGTTCAAGGACTTGCAGGTGCTAAATAATGGAAGCAGAATTTAAATTAGGCTTTTTTATGTGAAAACTAGGATACTTTCTTTTTCTTTCCTTCTTATGATTTACATTTTTAGGCAACTTCATGGCTTAAAATATGGTTTTATACATATTACCTAACATAAAACTAAAAACATCTCTGTGGACACATTTTTGCAGATAAGGGAAGTATGCTTTTTAACAATCCTACTGTGTTAGTCAAAGTTATGTAACTAACTCCTTTGTGGCCATCAGTTCCTGAATTCATGATTCTGGCTCAAAAATTAATGCCTTTTACATTGTCCATTTGACCAAAAAATAAATAAATAAAAATGTTGCCATAAGATTAAAAATAAATCAAGATTAAAGTAAAGGACAAAACATTTAGTTTTGGAATAAAAACTGAGAAATTAACTTGGAAAAACCTCCAAACAGTTGATTTAAGAAGCAGAAATACAGAGAGATGTGGTGATATATGTCTGTAATCTTAGTACTTGAGAGGCTGAGACAGAATTACAGGTTTGAGGCCAGCCTCAGCAACTTATTGAGACCCTCAGCAATTTAGTGAGACTCTGTTTCAAAAGAAAAAATAAAAAAGGGCTGGCAGTGTAACTGGGAGGTAGAATGTCCCTGGGTTCAATCCTCAGTACCAAAAATAAAATAAAATGAAATAAAATGAATAAATAAATAAAAGAAGCAGAAATATACATATAGTCGGTAAAGTCGAAGAGTAAGCTTGTATTTTACTATTATTTACTTAAGGTCTAAGGTAGTTAATAAAGTTACATAAAAATTTAAAGTGGTCCTGAACAAAGAGAAGTAAACAAAAGTGGGGACAGAAAGCTAAACCATAAATTATGTAAAAAAGGAAGAAGGCACTGGGAAGTCCTACCTGCACTTCTGGGCGATGCTACTGAACTCAAGAGCCAAGTGTTCATTTGTTCCACAATTTGCCTTGTTCAAACTATGACCCAGAAAACGCAAATATTTCTTTGAAATTCCAACAAAAGGAAATTTCTTTCGAGGATCTTCATAGAATGGCATTAGATAGTATGATGAACATTTTTAACAGTGTTCTTATAGTTTTGTGAGGTTTTCACACAGTGTCATTAATAGAGGATGAACACAGCGCACTGTGAAACATTTCCTTGAAAGAAATCCAATGGTGTTTATTAGGATATTATGTCTCCAACAAATGTAAAAGTCATGAAGCAGAAGTAAGGGAGTTCAGATGTTGAGTAAATCCATGTGGGCTGAGTTCTTCCCTTTGGGTCCTTCATTCTGACACAGATTCATATTTTGAAGGGAATTTGGTGGGGACATGTGGACTTTTCACATATTTCTACCACCATTTTTGTAGTTATAGTTGATAGCTGTTGGTCGCTACAGTTGGTAGTGAAGGAGTTTCTCGTGAAAAAGTACAGTCGAGGTGAGGGTTAGAGACACTAGTAAAATAACTCAAACACTCATAAAAATCTCTATTTGTTATATTGTCATAACTATGTGTATGTCTCTGATCCCTCAACAAAATTCGTGCTCCAGGGCGATGTGGCTTATGTGCGAGGTGACTTCAATTAGTCCCTACAACAGAACTGTGCACACCCGGGGTTCTGGGCACCTTGGTTTGATAAGTGTATACCTGAGGGAATGTGTTGAGTCAGAGGTGTTTTGTTTCCTTGCTCTCTTTTAATTTTGGAAAGTTATAGTTAAATTATGAAGTATAAAGAAACCTAAGAAAAATGATAAAGGGTAATACTATGAACACTCATGTGCTTAGTGACCAAATTTTAATCATGTGACGCTTGTGCTGTTTTAGGTTCAGATCTTTAATATAATTGTAGATAAAACTGCATTTTTTGCAGATGCCTTTTTTCCCTTCCTGCTCTGACACCCTCCTGAGATTGGTTGGAGTTCTTCCTAAAAATGCTCCTTCCTTTTACCACTATGTATGCATCTTTGCAAATCCAAAGTATAGTTTGTGTATTTAAATACTTTTATAGATGGAATCATGCAATGTGGACTATTCTTTAAACTCCTTACTTAATTCAATATTATGTTTTAAAAAATCAGTTTTAAAAAAATACCTGCAGATTTGCTATATTAATCCTTTATGGTGTTCTATTTAGAAATATGCCACCATGTATCTATATCGTTATTTATTGATGGCTATTAATCATGTTTTCAATTTTTTCTACTACAAAATGAACATCATTATTTAAGTTTTCTTGTATATATATGTAGATTTATTTCTAATATATATGTCTAGCAGTAAAATATTGGACCTAATAAATAAATATCTTTAACTTAATAAGTTAAAAATATTAAGATAAAATCTTTAACCATATTAAGGTTAAATAAGATATTAAATAACTTACCATATTAAGTTAACTAACATTACGTTAACTTTAAGAAACTTAAGATATTGCCAAATCTTTTCAAATTTATACTCTTATCTGCATTGTGTATTAAACCTCTTTTACCAAACTCTCACCAACTTTTAGTATATCATTTTTTGTCAGTATTTTCGGGATAATATGTTATCTGATTTTTAGTTTTAATTTCTCTGATTTACGTGGGGGAGGCTCGGGTGTCTGTTCATACATTCATCAGCCACTGTGCTTTCTCCATCTGTGAATGTTCTTGATTTTTGCTCATTTTTCTATTGGTTAATTGCCATTTTTAATGTTGTATTTTATATTTTCTGGATACTTTCACCTTGTATTTTTCTATATGATCCAATAATATTTCCAAAGGTATGTCTTGAAATTAAATGAATGTATCTTTTAACTGTTTATGGAATTTGTTATAATAGCATAGTATTAAACTTTAATGTATAAATTTTCCTTTTTTCTCTTTATATTTGTTGTTTAAGACATACTCTTTATTAGTAAGGTCATGAAATGGTCTCCAAAATTTTCTCCTACATGTTTTAAAGTTTTATCTTTTATATAACATATTTTAAAGCTGTTTGAATTGATTTTGTTTATGCTCTAGGGAGGGATCCAATTCCCTTATTCTACTTCATTTTCCTGTACATAGAGAAACAAGAAATTGTTTTCCATACAGATAGCAAAGTGACCCAGCACTTTTTATTAAATTATCTGTTCTCAAAAAGTAAATTAGCCCTCCCAATTCCCACCCCATTCCCTCCCCCTTCCCTCTTTCTCATGCTCAGCATAGTAGTTGACTTTGGTATATTTGCATATGTACATCCTGTGCATTAGGGTGTTTCCCTCTTCCCCCTCCCATCCCCCTCAGTTAGTTCTCCTTATGTGTATTTACATTTCTGGCTCTTTATTATGTGCCTTGTCCAGCAAATATCTCCCCTGGACTCTTCTCTTTTCTTCAAAATTGTCATTAATAGTCTTGGCTCTTTTTTATACAAATTTTAGATCTGTTTTCTCAAGTTTCATGAATAGTCTTGTCGAGTTTTGGAATCATGCTAACTTTGTGAAAAAGTTAGGTTGCTTTTCCTCTTTTCAAGCCTCTTGAACAGATTTTATAAGATAGGGATTATCTGTTTATTGAAGGCTTTGTAGAATAATTTCTAAAATTGTCTCGGTTTATATCCTTTCTGTGGGAACTGATTTTGAATTAATTATTTTAAAAATATTCATAAGCCTTTAATTTTCTTCCTACCCATAGTCAATTTTGATAATATATATTTCCCTAAAAAGTATATATATATATATATATATTTTTTTTTTTTTTTTGCGGTACCGGGGATTGAACGCAGGGGTGTTCTACTTCCGTGCTACACCCCCGGCCCTATTTTTTTATACTTTAGTTTGAAACCGGGTCTCACGAAGTTGCGGAGGGCCTCATTAAGTAGAGAGAGAGAGAGAGAGAGAGAGAGAGAGAGAGAGAGAGAGCTGAGGCTGCCGCGAACCTGGATCCTCCGGTCTCCGCCTCCCAAAGTACTGGGATTACAAGCGTGCACCACCACGCCCGGCAAAAGTATATTTTTTTGAACATTTAAAAATATTGTCATTTATTTGTTTATAACATTTTGATTTTAAAAAGTATATTTTTAAATGATTATATCTGTCTTTTTTAAACTTCTAAAAAATTCTCTCTTGCTTATTCTACCAAGTGTTTTTAACCAATTTTCTAATGTACCAACTTTTGTTGATAATTTCTATATTTTTTCTTTTTCATTAACTCCTATTATGTTAATTACTTCTTTCCTGCTTCTTTCTTTGATTTTATTCTGTACTTTTGCTGGTTTCCTAAGTTTTATGCTTAATTGCTTTGAATCGTTCTTATTTTTTAACAAATCTATTTCACATTATAAACTTAATTGTTAATTTTGCATTAGATTCATTCCACAAGATTTTTAATTCAATTCTTTCACTGTCATTCAATTCTAAGTGTTTCATAATTTCCTCTCTCTTTATTCTTTATCCAATACATTACTTAATAATTTATTCTTTGCCCTACGATTACTTAGAGATTTATTCTTTACCTTATAAGCTATTTAGAAGTGTATTTTCAGTTTGCAAACACACACTGTACTGTTTATTTTACAATTCATTTCTTATTTAGCTATGATAAGAGAACATGGTCCACATGGTAGTGGTTTTTAAAATATTTGTCAATATTTTTTTGTTCCTAAAATTAGAGCAATGTATATTAAATTTTCTATCTGTACTTAAAAATGGTCCATGCTTTATATCTTAGGGGTTATAGTATTTTAAAAATATCAAATGAAGAGAGTCATTTAAATGTGTTGTTCAAGTTCTACATATCCTTTTTACTTTTTATCTGTTTATTTTGTCATTTCTGAAAAGAATGTTAAAATATCTTTTTTTTTACTGGTGCATTGTAATCATGCAACTTGATGGGTTTCAGGGTGGTAGAAGTATACATGCACACCACGGTCAATTAGCCCCCCCAATTCCCACCCTCATTCCCTCCCCCTTCCCTCTTTCTCATGCTCAGCATAGTAGTTGACTTTGGTATATTTGCGTATGTACATCCTGTGCATTAGGGTGTTTCCCTCTTCCCCCTCCTTCTTTGCTCACCTGAGGTTTTCTCCATCTTTGTCTGGAGTCCCTCCTATGCCCTTTTCTACCTACCTTCCGCATATAAAGTAGAGCATCCGACTTTTCACTTTTTGTGACTGACTAATCTCACTAAGCATAATGTTCTCTAATTCCACCCACTTTCCTGCAAATAACATAATTTTGTTCTTCTTGATGGCTGCATGAAATTCCATTGTGTACATATCCCATAGTTTTATAATCCATTCATCTGTTGATGGGCATCTTGGCTGGTTCCATAGTTTGGCAATTGTGAATTGTGCAGCTATAAACATAGATATGCATGTATTAGTCTGGTAATTTAGTTCATTTGACCATTTTTTGATTGGATTATTTGTTCTTTTAGTGGTGATTTTTTAAAGTTCTCTGTATTTTCTAGATATTAGTCCTCTATCAGAGAAATAGCTGGCAAAAATCTTCTCCCATTCTATTGGCTCCCTGTTGAGGTTCTTGTAAGAAGCTCTTCAGTTTAATGCAATCCCATATATTGATCCTCCTTTTAATGTCTTTTGCCTTTGGGGTCTTGTTGAGGAAGTTTTTATCCAATACATTACATTTTAAAATACACATTTTAAAATACATACATTTTAAATGTATGTATTGAAGAAAATGTATGTGTTGAAGACTTGAACTTCTACCCTCTTCAAGCAGCTGCAAGGTCTCTGGTCTAATTTCCAGGTCTTTGATCCATCTTAAATTGACTGTTGTGCAGGGTGAGAAAGTGGGGTTTATTTCCATTTTTCTGCATGTGGTTAGCCAGCACCATTTGTTGAAGAGGCTATCTTTTTTTCCAGTGTAGGTTTTTGGCTCCTTTGTCAAAAATCAATTGGCTGTAGCTGTGTGGATTTGTTTCTGAGTCTGCTCCATTGGTCTATGTGTCTGCTTTTGTGCCAGTACCATACTGTTTTTATTACTATGGCTTTGTAGTATAGTTTGACATCAGGTATTGTGATGCCTCCTGCATGGTTCTTGTTGCTGAGAACTGCTTTGGCTATTCTGGTTTATTTTGTTGTTGTTGTTCTAAATGAATTTAAGGACAGATTTTTCTATGTCTGTGAAGCATGACCTTGGTAATTTAATGGGTATTGCAGTGAATCTGTAGATAACTTTTGAAAGAGTGGTCATTTTGATGATATTTATTCTGCCTATCCAAGAGCATGGGAGGTCTTTCCATCTCCTAAGATCTTCTTCAATTTCTTTTATCAATGTTTTATAATTTTTCTTGTAGAAGTCTTTTACATCCTTGGTTATCTTTATTTCTAAGTATTTTATTGTTTGGGGGAATATCATCAGTGGAAATGTTTTCTGGATTTCATTTTCAGTGGATTTATGGTTGGCATATAGAAAAGCTTCTGATTTTATGAGATTGATTTTGTATCCAGACACTTTGCTGAATTTGTTGATCAGTTCTATTAGCGTTTTGGTTGAGTTTGTTGGGTCTTCTAAGTACAACATCATGTCATCTGCAAATAGAGATAGTTTCATTTATTCTTTTCCTATTTGCACTCCTTTGATTTCCTTCTCTTGCCTTATTAATCTGGCTAGAGTCTTTAGTACTATACTGAAAAGGAGTGGTGACAGTGGACACCCTTGTCTTGTTCCTGTTTTTAAGGGGAACTCTCATAGTTTTTCCCCATTCAACATGATGTTAGCTGTGGGCCTATTGTATATTGCCTTTATGATTTTGAGGTATGTTACTTCTATTTTGATTCTCTGCAGTGTTCTTATCATGAATGGGTGTTGGATTTTGTCAAATGCTTTTTCAGTGTCTATTGATATGATCATGTGATTTTTGTCTTTAGTTCTGTTTATGTGGTGGATTACATGGATTGCTTTTTGTATATTGAACCAGCCTTGCATCCCTGGGATGAACCCCAGGGATGGGGTTCATGATGTTTGATTTTCGTGATGTGGTTTTGAATGCATGTTGCTAGTATTTTGTTTAGAAGTTTTGCGTCTAAGTTCATCATCGATATAGGTCTGTAGTTTTCTTTTCCTGAGCTATCTTTATTTGTTTTTGGTATTAATGTGATGTTGGCTTCATAGAATGTATGTGGGAGAGTCCCATTTCTTTCTATTTCATGGAATAGATTGAGGAGTATTGGGATTAGTTCTTCTATAAAGGTTTTATAAAATTAACCTGGGAAACCATCTGGACCTGGGCTTGTCTTTGATGGTAGGCTCCTTATTGCTGCTTTAATCTCTTTGAATGCTAATGGTCGATTTAAATTTTCTATATCTTCTTGATTCAACATAGGAATTTTGTATGTGTCTAGAAATTTGTCAATTTCTTCTAGGTTTTACATTTTGTTGGACTATAGTTTTTCAAAGTAGTTTCTGATAATCCTCTGGATTTCTGTGCTGTCGGTGGTAATATCACCTTTTTCATCTCTTATTTTAGTAATTTGGGTTGATTCTCTTTTTCTTTTGGTTAGGTTGGCTAGTGGTTTTATCTACCTTGTTTAGTTTTTCAAGGAACCAGCTTTTGGTTTTGTTGATTTTTTTGTATTTTTTTATAATTTTAATAATTTCCTGTCTTCTACTGGCTTTGGGGTGAGACTGTTCCTGTTTTTCAAGGGCTTTGAGGTGTTTCATTAGGTTATTTATTTGGTGATTTTCTGTTCTTCTTATGTGGGCACTCAGTGGTATGAATTTTCCTCTTAATACTGCCTTCAGGGTATCCCAGAGATTTTGATATGTTGTGTCTCTGTTTGCATTTGTTTTTAGGAATTTCTTAATTTCTCCCCTTATTTCCTCTCTGACCCATTCCTCATTCAGCAGTGTGGTGTTCAGTCTCCATGTGTTTATGAGGTTTCTCTGGGTCTTCATATAGTTGATTTCTAGTTTCATTCAATTATGATCTGAAAAGACAAAGGGGATAATGTGACATTTTTTGAATTTGCTAGTGCTCACTTTGTGGCCTAGGTTATGGTCTATTTTAGAGAAGGTTCCATAAGCAGCTGAAAAAATGTGAATTCAGCTGTAGTTGGGTGGAATATTCTGTATGTGTCTACTAGGTCCATTTGGTTTATGGTGTTCCTTAGTTCTGAGGCATCTTTACTAACCCTTTGTCTTAAAGATCGATCTAGTGGTGTGAGAGGGATGTTGTAGTCTCCCAATATTATTGTATTGGGAACTGTGATTTAACGTCATGAAGAATTTCTTTTATGAAAGTGTTTGCACCTATGTTTGGGGCATAAATGTTGACTATTATTATATCCTTTTGCTGGATTGTTCCTTTTACCAGTAAGAAATGACCTTCTTTGTCTCTTCTGATAAATTTAGGTTTGTAGTCTAATTTGTCTGATATCATAATTGCTACTCTTGCTTGTTTTTGAGTTCTGATAGCGTGAATTACCTTGCTCCATCCCTTCACCTTTAGTTTGTGCGCATCTTTACTTGTAAGGTGTGTTTCTTGCAGGCAGCATATAGATGGATTGTGATTTTTAATCTATTTTGCCACCTTATGTCTTTTGAATGGAAAATTGAGGCCATTTATATTCAGCGTGATTATTGAGAGATTGGTTTTAATTCCTAACAACTTGAGTTTTAATTTCTTTTTGAGGTAGTGATTGTTCTTTGCCTAGTTGTTTGTTTGATGGAAATCACTGTTTCTCTGGTTCTGGCATTTCATTTTTTTTTCTTCTTTGTAATTAATCTCTTTGAGTATTTTCTCTAATGCTGGTTTGGAAGTCATAAAGTCTTCCAAAGGAAGACTTTCCATGGAAAGTTTTTATTTCCCCATCAATTGTGATAGATATCTTTTCTGGGTACATAAATCTTGGCTGGAAGTTGTTTTCTTTCAGAGTTTGGAATATGTCGTTCCAGGCCCTCCTGGCTTTCATGACTTGGTTTGGAAGGTCAGGAGTGATTCTTATTGGTTTGCCTCTGAATGTTATTTGGTCTTTTACTCTCACTGCCTTTAAGATTCTCTCCTTGGCCTCTACATTAGTCAATTTGATTATTATGTGGCGTGGTGATCCTCTTCTCTGATCTTGTCTATTAGGGGTTCTATGTGTTTCCTGTACTTGTATGTTGACCTCTTTTTGTATGTTTGGAATATTTTCTAATATTACTTCTCTGAATAGATTATTGATTCCTTTGGTTTCAGCTTCTATTCCCTCTTCCTTCCCTATTATTCTTAAGTTTTCTCTTCAATGTTCAATACATGCTGTTGAATTGTTCTTTCTAAATTATATACTATGCGTTCATTTTTGGAGAGGTCATCTTCTAAGAGTGAGATTCTATTTTCCATGTGGTCTAGTCTATTGTTGATGGTCTGAATTGATGCCTTCATTTCAATTATTGCATCCTTCACTTCCTTCAGAGCTTCTTTTTTATTCCTGTTCAGGGTGTCAGATTCTTTGTTTATTTGATCCTTCATTGCTTTTAGGCTCTCTCTGAATTCTTTTAGGAAATTCTGTATCATTTCTACTACTAAAGTTCTGAATTGTCCTTCTGGCAATCTTTGCACTTCTGTGTTGGTGGGTTCTGTTGTGGGATTGCGGGAGCTCATTGTTTCTTTGCTATTCTTCCTTTTCATGATTTCAGGTTTCTTATGTTTATACCTTTGTTTCTTTTGTTAGCTCTCTCTCTCTCTCTCACTCTGTATGTTTCCTATGTGTAATCTCTCTCCCTTCATAGTTTCTTATTCTGGAGGTATATAGTTGTTACTAGGTGAGCCTTAAAGGTGAATAGCCTTTACTGAATGGTTATTCACACTTGCTCGGTATAATGTCCATTTGTAGGCCCAATTCTTGGTTTCCTTCAGTGATTGGGACCCTTGCCTGGTGCCTCTCACTACCTGTGCAGGTGACCAGTGCTGCTATTGCCCCTCTCACTACAAGCGTGGGTCTCTATGTTCTCCACTTGGGCTGTCCCTCTGTCTCTCTCTGTCTACACCTATGGCAGGTGTCACCAGCAGGGGCCCCTGGGCTTGTGTCTCTCTTTGCCTCCAGAAGTGGCAGATGTTGTTTTGACCGGATTCTGTGCAAACATGGAACTCTACATTTTCCACAGAAAGGGCTGGTTTGGTCCAATTTTTCGCCAGGTACCACATTGTATGTCCTGTGGCAATCTCCGGGGACTCTATAAGGGTGTTGCAACCTGCGCGCTGCAAGTCTGTCCCACCCAAATGTCGCTAGGGACTGTCTGCTTATCCATGCATCTACTTCATCCCACAGCAGACCCCATTCCCACTTCTGCCGGGGCAATCCGCACAGTCTCAGACCCTGCAAGACCCTGTGGCCTCACTGGGTGGTCTCCCCCTGGGGCGGCTCGTTGACTTACAGTCTCATTGCTCTCTGCTCTTAGTGTTTATGGGAGGGTGTGGGCTCAGCCGCTGCTGCAGGTTCTGGTCAGGCCTCCAGGCACTGGGGACTCTGCCGAGCATGGATCGAACTGCTGCTTGCTTTTGTCCCAGCAGTGCATGGTGCGTGGTGGCTCTGCTCCCATCTAGCCCTCCGTGGAGCTCCCTGAATAGCTGCCTGTGCATCGCAGGAGCTTCCTACTTGAAACCAGCACGGGCTTGGGTAAGCAAAATATCTCATTTTGACTGAGGTTTTGTCAGTATTCTTATTGTAATTCTGTAAGGATTTTTTTATTAATTTGAAGATATCTTAGTTATATATAAGTTCAATTATAACACCCTGTTGGTAGATTGTTTTAATACTATGTAGATACCAGATGCCTACTTTCACTTGGAGTAGATTACCCCCAAATTGAAAAGTAATGTATAAGAAAATTCACAAATTGATGTGTAGGGTTTAAGGTGAAATCTTCTTAAAGATTTTGGGAATTAAGGTTGTTTAAAAAGCTGGGTGCTGTTGTTCACTGTAATCCCAGTACTTGGGAGGCTGAGGCAGGAGGATTGCAGGCTAGTGGCCAGCACTTTGTAACTTAGCAAGACCCTGTTTTAGAATGAAAAATAAAAAGGGTTGGGTGTATATCTCAGTGGTAGAATGCCCCAGGTTCAATCCTCAGTAATACACAAATAAATAAATGTTTGTAGAAAAACTGTAACATTTTTCCATAGCCATATTACAGCTAGAAATTAAAGTTGCTGCAAAGATACACCATTGCAAACTTGGTCTCTATCCTAAATAAAAGTATTAAAGAATGCATCTGTGAAATAATGAGTAGTATAGTTAGCCGTGAAGGAATGAGAGTCATAGAGATGGACTTTGGAGGGGTCTACCTATACAACTTGCCCAAGGGTGGGAGCCTGACTTAGGCAAAAGGGGTTTTGAGATGCATAGTCCCATTTGCTAAACCATGCTTTCTGAGAAAAAGATGACAAAGGATTGTAGTCAATAACCTTCAACTATTGTAGTCCTAACAGGGAGATTCTCACCATTTTCTACTAATGGATACTTAAGAATCTCTTATCCTCATACCATTTTACATTGATATTGCTAAGTAAATCCTCTTGTTCTAATTCCATGCTCATTGAACAAGCTCTTGATATTATTTGGTTTCCCTTGTATATTTGTCTTTATGGCCCAATTTGGACATAAATATTATGATTAGTAAGGTAAATTAAGTAAGTATCAATTAATAACTTTACAAGAATAATTAAATCTCACTTAAATTAATAACTTGGTGTTATGATTATGATTTGTTTCCTCATGTGTCCCTTTATGAAAACAATAATTCATGTACTTTTAAAAGGCAGAGGCTTTTTATTTGAAACACATAGAATCATTCATTAAATAGTTGCATAGTTCTCCATTTTACTATAGTTAAGAAGCATGTCATCTATCTGCATTGTTTGCTGTTTTTCTATATAAACAATTCCTTAAGCATCTGTTTTTCAGACTTTGTGAATACTTGCAATGATGTCAGTAAGATAAATTCAAAGTTATTTCCCATGTTTCTTAATTTTAGAGAAAGGGACATCTATCATGTTCACATGAGTGTTTTGGAACATATGAAATTGTATGGAGTTTATATTATGAGTGTGTGCATTTGTGTGAGAAAGATGCTTTATTGCACTGGAGTCTATATAATAGCTTCATGACTGATTCAGAGGAGGGATTAACATGAGTCTGACTTGGAGAGATGGATTTGTTTCTGGAGCTTGAAAAACCAAAGCATTTGAGCTTGTGGGTCTAAGGAGAAAGGCCTTGATTAAGGAAAATTCTCAAAGACAAAGTATGAGAACTGGAGGCTTCCTGTGAAAACTGTCCCAGGTGATTTTCAGACATCACCATACATTTTTAAATATATATTGTCTATTCCATTATTTATTTAAGTAGCCGGAAGAAAAATTTGTAAAGCAACCTGATTCTCACCACCATAATTTTCAATATCCTATGTCCAGTACTCTTCCTGACTTACTTAATCCACAGCTAGTGAACTGGTCACAAAATTTCCTTATAACTAGTGATAATTTCCCCTTCACTATTCCATTCCCAAGTTCCCAAAAACTGTGAATGAACTTTTTGCCTGCTTTCTGAATACTGCTATTTCCTTTCAACCTACCTACAGCTAGACAACCATTTTTTATACAATATGATTCTATTCAACTTGTGTAGTTTATTGGTCCAAAGTTAGATATCTCACCCAAGTTAGGGAATCAGAGTGTTTCCCTGAGAATACAATTATTTTTAGCCAATATATTTGAACTTCCCTATGACTGTTCTTTCATAAAGTCAGGAACTCGAAGGTGGTTTGAATTTCAAGTGGCTCAAGAAGCAGAACTGAAGTAGACTGAGGTCTCCACAAGAATAAACATTTGGGTCATAAGAGATGTGAGTAATGAGAGGTTCAGAAAGAAGACTTCCCAAGTGATATGTGACCCTAGTTCTGGGTTTCAGTGTGTTTTTTCCTGAAGCCCAGCTGTATCCCTTTTTTTGAGTTCCCTTATCTGTTGGGGCATAGTAGTGCATGCCTGCAATCCCAGTACTTTGGAGGCTAAGATAGGAGATCACAGGTTCAAGGTCAGGCATAGTACTTAGTGAGACTGTATTTCAAAATAAAAATAGAAAGGGCTGGGGTGTAGCTCAGTGGTAGAATGTCCCTGGGTTCAATCAGCAGCAACACACTCACACACACACACACACACACACACACACACACACACACACACACTCACACACACTTCCTATTACTACTCTCTTCCTGTTCTTTGCCTTCAATACAAAGCTATGACTAGGAGTCAAAATTTTCCTCCAAGGTCTTCCAATCCATGTACTAAACAATCAAATTCAGGAAAGTTTATCAAATATGAAATTCCTTGTATTTTTTGTGATGCACATTCCTTGTGCCATTTATTTCATGAAAGGGAATTGTGATCACCTCCACTGAAAATTAATTACCATGTAAAATTTTTGCATTTTATACTTGTAAATGTTTAAAGTAGAAACAATATTATTGTAAAATTAGTTGAAACATTTTCTCTCTATATCTCTCTCCCTTTCTTTCTTTCTCTCTCTCTCTCTCCACACACACACACACACACACACACACACACACACACACACACACCTTCTACACATAGGAAAAACTTTCAACCAATTTCGTGTGACTTTTAATGTTCATAGCAAAAATTGAAGGATTTTCCACTTAAGGAATTACATTCTTACCTTTTAAAATTTCCCAATAGAGTTACATAGAATAAAAATGATTCTTTTATAGAAGAAAAAAAGGTCTCTTCCTTTTCATTTTTATCTATACTGTACTATAAATGTCTATTTAGTTCCCATGGAAATGAAAACTCCAGTTTAGAATATCTGTGTGCATGTGTTTGTATATGTCTATGAGAGAAGGCATGGTATGATAAAACACAGTCGCCCAGGCTAATATCTATTCTTGGTGATTAGATCTAATGAGTTTGGCAAGGATATCCTTCCTTTTGTACACCTTGGATCCTGCTCAAAGGGCTAGGGATGGTGGCATTGAAGTAGATTAAGGGAAGCTATGCCAAGAAATGCATGGTATGTTTGAATAATTTTAATGAATTTTCTGATTTTTTCCATAAAAATTATTAACTTTTGCCACTGGACACCTCAAAAATAAAACCATAAGGTAGAACAATGGTAGACCCAACCTGATGGTGGCTTCGATGTGTAAATAGACTCAAGCTAAGCCCTGGACCCTGTTCTAACAGAAGCTCATGTCCTGGTTCTGGGTCTCACTGTGACTGTTCTGCAACCTTCAAAAGCCCAAAGGTTTCTGCAGCTAAGGCATCCCAGCCTGGTTCTGCACCAGAACTCTAATCCTTAAAGAATTTCCCCAGACAAAGCTCTCTCAGCTACTTCTTTGACTTCCTTCAAAGATGGATAGCATGTTCACTTCAGACCTTAAGCTCCAGCCAGGGACAAAGAGAAATTCATGTCATCAAGTAAAACATTGCAAGAGGCATTAGATTGATAAAATGTTCTAAGCAAGCTGGGCATGGTGGTGCACACCTGTAATCCCAATACTTGGGAGACTGAGACAGGAGGATTTCAGATTTGAGGACAGACTCAGCAAATAGTAAGACTCTAATCAACCTTGCAAAACCCTGTTACACAAGTAAAAAAAAAATTTATATATATATATATATATATATATATATATATATATATATATTAGCTCAGAGGTAGCTCAGGTTGTAGCTCAGAGGTAGAATGCCCCTGGGTTCTATTCCCAGAGCAAAAACAGAAAAAAAAAAAGTTCCCAGCATGAAAACATGCCAAGGCTGATGTACTTGCTCTTGATACCTTCATTTTATTTTGGAGAAGACAAAGAGAATGTTGCTGCCTTGAAAATTTTATTTTTTTATTTTTTAAATATGTTAACATACATGCACACAGCTCTTAGTGTCCCTCCCCCTGCCTCCCTCCCCACATGTAGCACTGAGAATGATGGTGGTATAATCTCATATGTACCCCTTGCCTTGCACCTCTGAGGGTTCTCTGTTGTCATTGGAGTCCCTTTTGTGTCCCCACTACTCCCTAGGTTGCACATATTAATGAAAGCATATGTCCCTTCTTTTTTCGTGATTGGCTAATCTCACTTAACATAATGTTCTCCAGGTCTTTACATTTTCTTGCAAATGCTGTTATTTTGTTCTTCTTTATTGCTGAGTAGAATTCCATTGTGTATGTTTACCATAATTTTGTAATCCATTCATCTGTTGATGGACATCTAGGTTGGTTCCATAATTTGGCCACTGTGAATTGTGCTGCTATGAACATGGGTATGCAAATATTACTGTTGTTTTCTAGTTTCAATCCCTTTGGTATGATACCCAGTAGTGGTATTGCCAGATCATATGGTGGATCCATTCCCAGTTTTCTGAGGAATCTCCACACTAATCTCCATAGTGGTTGAACTAGTTTGCAATCCCACCAACAGTGTAGAAGAGTTCCAATTTCCCCACATCCTCGCCAACATT
>PVJS01020837.1:0-32174 GCA_004027185.1 Glis glis
TAGAGAGAGAGAGAGAGAGAGAGAGAGAGAGACAGGGAGAGAGAGAGAGAGAGAGAGAGCGAGAGCTGAGGTTGGCCGCGAACCCGGATCCTCCGGTCTCCGCCTCCCAAAGTACTGGGATTACAAGCATGCGCCACCACACCTATTTTATTTTTTATTTTGAAACAGTCTCACTAGATTGCTGAGAGGCTCACTAAGTTGCTGAGGCTGGCTGTGAACCTGTGATCCTCCTGTCTCAGCCTCCCAAGTAATGGGATTACAAGCATGCTCCACCACACCTCGCTAAATAATCCACCTTTAAAATGGGCAAAGCAGCCGGGCATGGTGGCGCACGCTTGTAATCCCAGTACTTGGGAGGCGGAGACCGGAGGATCTGGGTTCGCAGCCAGTCTCAGCTCCTTAGTGAGGCCCTCCGCAACTTCATGAGACCTGGTTTCAAAATAAAGGATAAAAAATAGGGCTGGGGTGTAGCTTGGAGGTAAAACGCCCCTGGGCTCAATCCCCGGTGCCGCAAAAAAAAAAAAAAAAATAATAATAATAATAATAATTTGGGGATGGGATGTAGCTCAGTGGTAAAGCACTTGTCTTGCAAGCACAATGTGCTGCGTTCAATCCCCAGTACCAAATGATAATAATAATAATTTTAAACATGGGCAAAGGTTCTGAACAGACAGTTGTCCATAGACAATTTAGGAATGGCTAATAAACACATGGTATTGAGCAGCATCATTAATTATTAGGGAAATGCAAATCAAAACCAATTTCATATCCAATAAAATGGATAAAAATGTAAAAGACAATGACAAATATTGATAAGGATGTGGAGAAATTGAAATTCTCCTTTATTGCTGGTAAAATTGTAAAATGGTATAGTCATTTTAAAAACAGATTGGCAGTTTCTCAAAATGCTAAAGAATTACCTTAAGTCAGAGCTAATTCTTTTTTTTTTTTTTTTTGCGGTACTGGGGATTGAACCCAGGGACATTCTATCTCCGAGCTACACACTCAGCCCTATTTTTTAGTCTTTATTTTGAAACAGGGTCTCACTAAGTTGCAGAGGCTGGCCGCGAACCTGGATCCTTGGGTCTCAGCCTCCCAAGTACTGGGATTACAAACATGCACCACCACACCTGACTAGTCACAGCAATTTCATTCCTAGTGTTACTGAATCCCAGTACCGTCCCCAATTTGCTGAATCAATTAATTGGGACAAACCTTTGGGAAGAAGGAAAAATAAATGCATTGATTTGTTAGAAAATTGGAGAAACCAGTGAACTTAAGCCCTAAATTCTCTCTGAACAAAGGAAATCAAGTCCCTTTTAAGAGTTAGCTCTTCGGGGTCATGCTGGTGTCTCAAAAGAAGGGGCACAATTTATGTCTGAGTCTTCCTTGAGTCTTTTCTTACTCAGATCCACAGTCCACAGGTGCCAGGTCCCCTTCCCTCAGTAAATGGACAAGAATATGTTAGCTGATAACAGGGGGTGAAGGAAAGGAGAACAAAAAAAAAAGTCAGCTTTGAAACAGGAGGTCAGTTAGCTGCCAGCGTTGGAAGCAGGCCCCTGTGATACTAGGTATGTACCCAAGAGAAGTGAAAATACATGTCCACCCAAAAACCTGCACAACTGTTCACAACAACATTAATTATAATAACCCCAAAGTAGAAACAATCCAAATACTCATCAAAAGATGAATGGGCCAGGTGTGGTGGTGCACACCTGCAAACCCAGTACTTAAGAGGCTGAGACAGGAGGATCGCAGGTTCAAAGTCAGCTTCAGCAATTTAGCAAGACTCTCAGGAACTCAGTGAGACCTTGTTTCAAAATAAAAAAACAAAAAGGGCTGAGGTGTAGCTTGGAAGTATAATGTCCCTGGGTGTGATTCCCAGTACCAAAAAAAAGAAAGAATGGATCAACAAAATGTAGTATACCCATGTAATGAAATATTCAGCAGGAAAAAGGAATGATCCATTCATCCGTTGATAGACACCTAGCCTGGTTCCATAATTTGGCTATTGTGAATTGTGCTGCTATGAACATGGATATGCATGTATCATTATAATATTCTGATTTCAATTCCTTTAGGAAGATGCTCAGGAGTGCTATTGAGGGGTCATGTGGTTCCAATCCCAACCGTCTGAGAAAATTCCACACTGATCTCCATAGTGACTATACTAGTTTGTAGTCCCACCAACAGTGTAGTAGGGTTCCTATTTCCCCACATCCACACCAGCATTTATCATTGTTTGTGTTCTTGATGATTGCCATTCTGACTGGAGTTAGATGGAGTCTCAGTGTAGATTTGATTTGCATCTCCCCATTGCTAAAGATGTTGAACCCTTTTTCATATATGTTGGCCCTTTGTATTTCCTCTGGAATTTACTCAGCCATAAAGAACAAAATCTTGCCATTTGCAGTATGGAATGGGTGGAACTCGAGAATATTATACTAAGTGAGATTAGTCAGTCTCAAAAAACGAGTAGATTTCTGTTTTATATGTGGAAGCTAGAGAGATAATTTGGAAATAAGGGTAACATCAGATAGAAAAGCAGAGACTCCAATGGAGTGGTTGAGGGGCTAGGGAAGGAGGAGGGGGATGAAGGCAAAGTGTAACAGGGAAATAATGCTATGAAGTGTACAAAATGACCAGCTCCAATCTCAAAGACACGTACAGGGAGGGGGGACACCTGGTGGGAAGGGCACCAAGAGTTGTATGCATCTATTTTTCTGTCACTCTATTCCAATATGATATAAAATTACAATGCACCAAACAAGAAAAAAAAGTGATATAAACCTTAAAAAGAAAAGAAAAAGGAAGGAACTACTGATACATGCTCCTGTAGGAACAAACCTTGAAAACATTATGCTAAGTGAAAGAAGCCAGACACAAAAAGACAGATGATCCCATTCATACGAAATGTGTAGCCGGGCATGGTGGCGCACGCTTGTAATCCCAGTACTTGGGAGGCAGAGACCGGAGGATCTGGGTTCGCGGCCAGCCTCAGCTACTTAGGCCCTCCGCAACTTCGTGAGACCCGGTTTCAAAATAAAGGATAAAAAATAGGGCCGGTGGTGTAGCTCAGAGGTAAAACGCACCTGGGTTCAATCCCCGGTACCGCAAAAAAAAAAAAAAAAAGGACTGGGGGATCTAGCTCAGAGGTAGGATGCCCCTGGATTTGATTCCCAGTACCACAAAAAAATTTAAAAAAATGAAAAAATAAGTAGGTAAATCTTATAAACACAGAAAGTAGATTAATCATGGTCTGGGACTGTGGATAGGAGATAATGAGGGATGACTACTAATGGGTATTATGGGATTTATTTTGGGGGATGATGAAAATGTTCTGTAACTAGATAGTGGTTATACACAACTCTGTCAATATACTTAAAATTATTGAATCACATACTTTTAAGAGGTGTATTTTATGGTATGTGAATTATATTTCAATAAAGCTGCTATATTAAAAATACATTGTGAAAAAAATATGCCTGCTAGATTAAAAACCCTAGATCATTTTCAAGAACGTTAGCGAATAGAAAATTTTTGTCTCCTTTGCTTCTCGCCCTGCTTCAGCCCACAGGCGTCTAAAATCCCACTTAGCTGAGGAAGGAAGGGCAGAGACATCAGACGGGAAAAGATGAAATGGGCCCGCCACGCTCCTCTCTCTGACGTTAGGGTACTCAGCTGAAACAAATGCTAGAGGAGAGAACTCTCCAATTTAATCAAGTTCGGAATTAGTGCTGCTAAATGCAACTAGACATTCTAATTTCTGAACTGGATTACATACAAATTCCCAGAAATATTTTACTGCAACCGAAATTTCATGCAAGCAAAGAGGAAAGAGTATTTCCAATAAAGAAATTTAATGGAACAATTGAAAAATAAATCAATAAATTAATCAAAGATAAATTAGGTTTACAGTCTATAGGTTACACCAGTTCAATATACCAGTTGCAGCCGGGCGTGGTGGCGCATGTCTGTAATCCTGGTGTTTGGGAGACTGAGACAGGAGGATGGCAGGTTCCTAGCCAGCCTCGGCAATTTAGTGAGTGAAGTTCGATCTCCTTGTGGCCTAAACTCTTTCAGGAAGAGAACTGGACCAGGAGCTGGGTGGCCCAGCTGGGCGGGCTGTGCTGGGAGTAGTCGATGCTGGGGCAGCTGTCTGTTAGTTTCCTGTGGCTCAGAACAAATTGACATAACTTGGGTGACTCAAATCAACGGAAGCTTATTTCTCATAATTCTTTTTTTTTTTTGTGGTACCGGGGATTGAACCCATGGACATTCTACCTCCGCGCTACACCCCCGGCCCTTTTTTTTATACTTTATTTTGAAACCGGGTCTCACGAAGTTGCGGAGGGCCTCACTAGGTAGAGAGAGAGAGAGAGAGAGAGAGAGGGAGAGAGAGAGAGAGAGAGAGAGCTGAGGCTGCCCGCGAACCCAGATCCTCCGGTCTCCGCCTCCCAAAGTACTGGGATGACAAGCATGCGCCACCACGCCCGGCCTATTTCTCATAATTCTGAAAGCCAAAGCCAGGTGTGGTGGCGCACGCTTGTCATCCCAGTACTTGGGAGGCTGAGACAGGAGGATCTGGGTTCGGGGCCAGCCTCAGCTACTTAGTGAGGCCCTCTGCAACTTAGTGAGACCCTGTTTCAAAATAAAGAATAAAAAATAGGGCTGGGGGTAGATCTCAGAGGTAGAATGCCCCTGGGTTCAATCCCCAGTACCACACACACACACAAAAAAAAAAATAATAATAATTCTAAAGGATAGAAGTCTGAAATAAATGTCTCCCTAGAGTTGGTTTTGTTGGCTTTCTGAATGAAGCCAGTCTGTCAGTGATTTAAAAAAAAAATGCAGGCTGGGCGTGGTGGCACACGCTTGTAATTCCAGTACTTGGGAGGCTGAGATCAGAGGATCCAGGCTCGCGGCCAGCCTCAGCTACTTAGTGAGGCCCTCTACAATTTAGTGAGACCCTGTTTCAAAATAAAGAATAAAAAATAGGACTGGGGGGTGGAGCTCGGAGGTAGAATGTCCCTGGGTTCAATCCCCAGTACTGCAAAAAAAAAAAAAGCACTTCTTTGGGCTCATCAGGATTGCAACCTGGGAAACAGACTCAGGAAGTCTTGAGATAGGCATGGTGGTGGCACACCTGTAATCCTGGTACTTGGGAGGCTGAGACAGGAAGATCACAGGTTTGAGACCAGCCTCAGCAATTTATCAAGACTCCCAGCAACTTAGCAAGAGCCTATTTCAAAACAAAATACAAAAATAAGCCTGGTGTGGTGGCACACACTTATAATCCCAGTACTTGGGAGGTTGAGAGAGGAGGATCTCAGATTTGAGGATAGCCTCAGCAAGTAGTGAAACCCTCATCAACCTAGCAAGACCCTGTTTCTAAACAAAAATAAGACTTGAGGGAGGTGTAGCTTGGAGGCAGAATGCCCCTGGATTCAATCCCTAGTGCCCCCAACAAATATATATATATATATATATATATATATATATATCCAGTTGCAACTGAAAGATATAACTGACAATTCAGATGACATGTAGTGCAAAATACAATAGACTTTTTTGGGGGGGGAGGAACTAGGGATTGAACCCAGAGGCATTCAACCTCCACGCTTCACCACTAGCCTTTTTTATATTTTGTTTTGTTTTATTTATTTATTTATTTATTTATTGTACTGGGAATTGAACCTAGGGGCATTTTATCTCTGAGAGAATCCCCAGCCCTTTTTATTTTTTATTTTGAAACAAGGTCTTACTAAATTGCTGAGGCTGGCCTCGAACCTGCAATACTTCTCTCTCAGCCTCCCAAGTACTGCGATTATTTTTTGTTTTAAAACCGGGTCTTGCTAAATTGCTGAGAGTCTGAGGCTGGCCTTGAACCTGAGATCCTTCCTCCTTTCTCACCCTCCCCAAGTACTGGGATTATAGGCATGCACCACTACACCCTGCTAATACAATAGTCTTTTATCAGATGTATTCAGAAACTCTGCTCTGCTTGCTTAGGTTCCTACTTCCTGAATTATTTCAAGTCAGTCTCTCTAATTCTGAAACAATAAAACATATACCTAATGTGATAATGATGTATATTAAGATATGTTTTCAGAACAGAGTGGTCAGTCAGCCTGGCGTCATGTGCCTGTAATTACCCAATACTTGGGAGGCTGAGACAGGAGGATCATAAGTTTGAGGCCAGCCTCAGTGACTTAGTGAGACTAGAGAGAAGCTCAGCAACTTAGCAAGAGTCCCTGCTTCAAAAGAAAAAGGACTGGCCGGGTGCGGTTGCGCACACCTCTTATCCCAGTACTTGGGAAGAAGAGACTAGAGGATCAAAGGTTGGAGGCCGCCTCAGCAATTTGAGACCATCAGCAACTTAGTGAGACCCTGTCTGAAAAAAAAAAAAAAATAGGGCTGGGAATGTAGCTCAGATGTAGAATATCCCTGAGTTCAATATCTGGTATAAATAAATAAATATATAAATATATATATTTATATAAAAAATAAATAAAAAGGGCTGGCAGTATAGCTTGGAGGAAAAATATCTCTGAGTTCACTCCCCAGTACTAAAATCATAATAATTATAATAAAATAAAAATAGAAAGGGTGGTTGGATGTTGAAGAATGTATCATAAAGATGTTGACATTCAAAGCCGGGCATGGTGGCACATGCCTGTAATCCCAGTACTTGGGAGACTGAGAAAGAAGGATCACAGGTTTTTTAGCCAGCCTCAGCAACTTAGTGAGGCCCTCCACAGTGTAGTGAGACCCTGTTTCAAAATAAAAAATAAAATAGGGCTGGGGGTATTGCTCAGAGATAGAATGCCCCTGGGTTCAATTCCAAGCACCACACACACACAAAAAAGGATAGTGACATTCAGTATTTTCTTGATAAATTCCAACGGGAGGACATAGTAAACAATAAAATAAAATACCATAAAAAGTAATGACGACTCCAGCATGTGTCCAGTGTTGTACGGAGATGGTCTGGTGTAGAGGGAGGAACACTCACTGCAGGTCAGGTCAAAACTGGGGTCAAAGCCGGGCGTGGTGGCGCACACTTGTAATCCCAGTACTTTGGGAGGCGGAGACCGGAGGATCCGGGTTCGCGGCCAGCCTCAGCTCTCTCGCTCTCTCTCTCCTTGTCTCTCTCTCTCTACTTTGGAGGCCCTCCGCAACTTCGTGATACCCGGTTTCAAAAATAAAGTATAAAAAATAGGGCCAGGGGTGTAGCGCGGAGGTAGAACGCACCTGCGTTTAATCCCCGGTACCGCAAAAAAAAAAAAAAAAAAAAGAACTGGGGTCAAATCCTGGCTCTAAGGATTCCTAGGAAAGCGGCCTCTGGCCAGTTTCCAACTTCTCTGACTCAGTTACAGCTCCTGTAAACACAACATTCCTCATTTAATTCTGTCAGATATAGTGCTGGTTTGTTATAGGCTGTTTGTTTCAAAAATGGGTTTTTTTAGAGAAGAATGTATTTATTACTCCACTGAGCAGTAAAATTAATATATATTTTTCTCATAACCCATCAACCAGCACACAGAGTAAGTGATAGCATATATTCCCAGCCAATTGATTTGCTCACTCTGTCAGGATATTTCTTTCTGCCATTATTTCATGTCTTGTTGAGCAGTTTGAGCTTTTAATGGCTGAGGGACAGCAAGCAGGTTGATAGTGGTGGAGATATTGCAGGACACCAGGCCAGAGTTTCACGACAGGTGTCAAGATGCACATTTTATGGCGAGTGTGCACCTTCAACAACCTGATGAAAGTAATGAATAGTAGAGTTTAGCAGTCAGTCAGGGGTTGGGGGAGGCCTTTGAAATATGACCGTCAGCTAAAACAGTCTTGGAGGAAGTAACCAATTGCTTGCATAGTAGCCTGCAGAATTATGCCTGGAGGTATGTCACAACTTCTGATTTGAAAAGAAATGAATGGGGAAGTTCAAGGAAGGAAATAATGGTATGTGCATATATGAATATATCACTATGAATCCCATTACCATGTACAATTGCAATGCACCAATAAAAAATTTAAGCCGGGTGTGGTGGCGCACGCTTGTAATCCCAGTACTTGGGAGGCTGAGACCGGAGGATCCGGGTTCGCAGCTAGCTTCAGCTATTTAGTGAGGCCCTCCCCAACTTAGTGAGACCCTGTTTCAAAATAAAGAATAAAAAATAGGGCTGGGGGTTGGGCTCAGAGGTAGAATGCCCCTGGGTTCGATCCCCAGTACTGCAAAAAAAAAAAAAAAAAAAATTTAGAACAAGCAGGGCATGGTGGCGCATGCTTGTAATCTAGTACTTGGGAGGCTGAGACAGGAGGATTGCAGGTTCAAGGACAGCCTCAGCAACCTCATGAGGCCCTCTGCAATTTAGAGAGAACCTGTTTCCAAATAAAAATATAAAATAGGGTTGGGGGTTTAGCTTGAAGGTAGAATGCCCCTGAGTTCAATCCTCAGTACCACAAAAAAATAATAGAATAAAATAAAATAATAAAATAAGATAAAATGGAAAATTGGCTGGAGGTGTAGCCTGGAGGTAGAATACACCTGGGTCCAATACCCAGTACAAAAAGAAAAAAAAAAGAAATTAAAAGAAAAGAAGTAAGCAGGGCGTGGTGGTGCACACCTGTTATCCCAGTACTTGGGAGGCTGAGACAGGAGGATCACAGGCTCGAGGACAGCCTCAGCAAGTAGTGAGACTCTTATCAACCTAGTGAGACCTTGTTTCAAAACAAAAATAAAAATAGGGCTGGGGGTGTAGCTTGGTGGTAGAAAACCCCGGGGTTCAATCCCCAGTACCCCCCCCACACACACACACACTCAAAAAGTGAATGGTGATGGTCAGTGTATATTAGAAAAAACAGCCCCGAGCCGGGCGTGGTGGCGCACGCTTGTAGTCCCAGTACTTGGGAGGCTGAGACTGGAGGATCCCGGTTCGTGGCCAGCCTCAGCTAATTAGTGAGGCCCTCTGCAACTTCGTGAGACCCAGTTTCAAAATAAAGGATAAAAAATAGGGCCGGGGGTGTAGCTCCGAGGTAGAACGCCCCTGAGTTCAATCCCCGGTACCGTGAAAAAAAAAAAAAGGAAAAAACAGCCCCATGGCCTTTTGATGTATGAATCTCATATAGTTTAGCTAGCCTTTCCGTGGGTTCACTTTTTTTTTTTTTTGGTGCTGAGAATTGAACCCAGGGGTGTTCTACCTCTGAGCTACACCCCCAGCCCTATTTTATTTTTTATTTTGAAACAGGGTCTCACTAAGTTGCAGAGGTTCTCATTAAGTTGCTGAGGTTGGGTGTGAACCTGTGATCCTCCTGTCTCAGCCTCCCAAGTACTGGCATTACCAGCATATTACCAGCATATGCTGCCAGGCCTGGACAAATGGGTTCACTTTATGTTACATAGGATTTGTAAAATTCTTTTTTTTTTTTTTTTTTGGTGGTACCGGGGATTGAACCCAGGGGCATTCTACCTCTGAGCTACACCCCCAGCCCTATTTTTTATTCTTTATTTTGAAACAGGGTCTCACTAAGTTTCAGAGGGCCTCACTAAGTAGCTGAGGGTAGCCGTGAACCTGAATCCTCCGGTCTCAGCCTCTCAAGTACTGGGATTACAAATGTGCGCCACCACGCGCAGCTCAGATTTGTAAAATTCTTATAGTGCAGTGTGGTGTGGATTAACTGAGACAGTCTGTAAAAGTACCCAATCTAATATCTGACACATAGCAGGCTTTCCACTCTTTCCTGTAATAAAAAATTTTGCCAAGAGTTATGGTTAGAAACAAGGAAACATGTAACTAAGAGGCCTAACTCAAAGATTCAGCACCGTTGAAAATATTGGATGAGTATGTGGCCATTTGTATTTCTTCTTTTGTGAAGTATCTATTTAGTTCACTTGCCCTTTTTTTTTTTTTTTTTTTTTTGCAGTACCAGGGATTGAACCCAGGGGCATTCTACCTCCAGGCTCCACCCCCAGCCCTATTTTTTATTCTTTATTTTGAAACTGGGTCTCACTAAGTTGCGGAGGGCCTCACTAAGTAGCTGAGGCTGACCAAGAACCCAGATCCTCCGGTCTCAGCCTCCCAAGTACTGGGATTACAAGCGTGCGCCACCACGCCCGGCAACTTGCCCATTTTTTATTGGGTTATTTCTTTGATTTTTTTGGCGGTGAGTTTCTTGAATTCTCTGTACATTCTAGATACTGGTCCTCTATCAGAGGAGTAGCTGGCAAAAATCTTCTTTCATTCTGTGGGCTCTCTGTTGAAGTTCTTGATAGTTTCCTTTGTTGCGCAGAAACTCTTCAGTTTAATGCAATCCCATGTATTGATCTTCTTTTTAACTTCTTGTGCCTTTGGGGTTTTGTTGAGGAAGTTTTAACCTGTGTCTACGTGTTAAAGTGTTGGACCTATGCTCTCTTAAAGTAGCTGCAAGGTCTCTGGTCTAATTTCCAGGTCTTTGATCCATCTTGAATTGACTGTGTGCAGGGTGAGAAAGTGGGGTTTGTTTCCATTTTTCTGCATATAGTTAACCAGTTTTGCCAGCACCATTGGTTGAAGAGGCTATTTTTTTCCAAGTGTATGTTTTTGGCCCCTTTGTCAAATATCAATTGGCTGTAAATGTGTGGATTTGTTTCTGAGTCTTCTATTCTGCTCCATTGGTCTATGTGTCTGCGTTGTTTTTATTACTATGACTTTGTAGTATAGTTTTTGTTTATTATTTTTTTCTTTTGCGGTACCGGGGATTGAACGCTGGGGCGTTCTACCTCCGCGCTACACCCCCGGCCCTATTTTTTTATACTTTATTTTGAAACCGGGTCTCACGAAGTTGCGGAGGGCCTCACTAAGGAGAGAGAGAGAGAGAGAGAGAGAGACAGGGAGAGAGAGTGAGAGAGCTGAGGCTGGCTGCGAACCCGGATCCTCCGTTCTCCGCCTCCCAAAGTACTGGGATTACAAGCGTGCGCCACCACACCCGGCTTGTAGTATAGTTTGAAGTCAGGTATTGTGATGCCTCTTGCATGATTCTTGTTGCTGAGAACTACTTTGGCTATTCTGGGTTTTTTGTTGTTCCAAATGAATTTAAGGACTGATTTTTCTGTATCTGTGAAGAATGACATTGGTGTTTTAATGGGTATTGCATTGAATCTGTAGAACACTTTTGGAAAAATGGCCATTTTGATGATATTTATTCCGCCTATCCAAGAGCATGGGAGATTCTTCCATCTTCTAAGTTCTTCTTCAATTTCTTTTTTCAATGTTTTATAGTTTTCTTTGTAGAGGTCTTTTACCTCCTTGGTTAGGTTTTTTCCTAAGTATTTTATTGTTTTGGGGGATATTGTGAGTGGAAATGTTTTCCTGGATTTCTTTTTCAGTGCATTTATGGTTGGCATACAGAAAAGCTTCTGATTTTTTAAGATTGATTTTGTATCCAGACAGTTTGCTCACTGCTTTGCTTATATTTGAGGGAGGGAGAGAGAGAGAGACAGAGAGAGACAGAGAGAGAGACTGTGCTGTCTTATCTTCTGAACTGCTTGCTTGTTAATATCCAAGGGGGGACTGTGAAGAAGCTTTATTGTTTTATTTTGCTTTTAGCCAAATATAGTTTTAAGGACAAAGTCAGGTCCTGCCTCAGAATTAGTAGCTGATAGCCTGTTTTCCAGGAGAGGCATAGGAGGCAGTTTTTGCTCTCCCACAATAACTGGGACTAAGAGGAGTCAAAGATCCCTATTGATCCAGGAAAATCAGGTGTGAAACAATCAACTTCAGTGTGCCACGAGACCAAACAAAACAAAACAAAACAAAAGGCCAAGAAGTATATAGATTGTGAAAGAAATATAATTCAACTTGCTTTTATACTATTCTTGCTGTAAATAAATCTTTGCCTTTGGAGAGTTCAAAGGGCTATAAATACTGTCTAGGAGCAGGAAATGCTTGAAGAATAATGGAGAATGATGCCAAGAATCCACTTATTTGAAATGAAATATTTCCACTCACTACTTGTGGCATTTTTTAGAGTTTATAATTATTTTAGGGTTTGTCCAGAATCAAACAATAAAATAAGTTTCAGTGTCATAAGCAAAAGTCTTTGTGATTAGGAGTATTAAGGTTTTTTTTTTTTTTTTTGCAGTACTGGGGATTGAACCCAGGGGCATTCTACCTCCAAGCTACACCCCCAGTCCTATTTTTTATTCTTTATTTTGAAACAGGGTCTCACTAAGTTGTGGAGGGCCTCACTAAGTAGCTGAAGCTGGCCGCGAACCTGCGATCCTCCTGTCTCAGCCTCCCAAGTACTAGGATTACAAGCATGCGCCACCAGGCCTGGCTTAAATTTTTTGAATTTAGGAAAAATATGAACTATACACCAAGAAGCCAGAGAAACCAGTTTCACCCCAGACTAACAATATCATGTTTAGAAAATTAATTATTTCAGCTGGGCACAGTGGCACACGCCTATAATTCCAGTACTTGGGAGATTGAGGCAGGAAGAGCTCAGGTTTGAGGCCCGCGCCAGCAATTTAGCAAGACCCTGTTTCAAAATAAAAACTTAAGAGCCGGGTGTGGTGGCGCACGCTTGTAATCCCAGTACTTTGGGAGGCGGAGACCGGAGGATCCGGGTCTGCAGCCAGCCTCAGCTCTCTCTCTCCCTGTCTCTCTCTCTCTCTTTCTCTCTCTCTCTCTCTCTCTCCTTAGTGAGGCCCTCCGCAACTTTGTGAGACCTGGTTTCAAAATAAAGTATAAAAAAAAATAGGGCCGGGGGCGTAGCGCGGAGGTAGAACGCCCCAGCGTTCAATCCCCGGTACCGCAAAAAAAATAATAATAATAAAAAATAAAAACTTAAAAATAAAGGCTGGGAGTGTAGCTCAGGGAGAGAATACCCCTGAGTTCAATGAAGAAGAAAAAGCAGGAGGAAGAGGAGAAGGAGGAGGAGGAGGAGGAGGAGGAGGAGGAGGAGGAGGAGGAGAAGGTATCTTTTCTACAGTACCATATTTGTCCTTGAGGATGTCAATCCTCAACTGCCCTACAGGTTATTTAAGATTGTATCAGTTGGGCATGCCTGTAATACTAGTACTTGGGAGGCTGAGACAGGAGGATTGCAGGTTCGAGGCTATCCTCAGCAACCTAGTGAAACCCTGTTTTAAAAATAAAATAGAGCCGGGCGTGGTGGCGCACGCTTGTAATCCCAGTACTTTGGGAGGTGGAGACCTGAGGATCCGGGTTCACGGCCAGCCTCAGCTCTCGCTCTGTCTCTCTCTCTCTCTCTCTCTCTCTCTCTCCTTAGTGAGGCCCTCCGCAACCTCGTGAGACCTGGTTTCAAAATAAAGCATAAAAAATAGGGCCGGGGGCGTAGCACGGAGGTAGAACGCCTCTGCGTTCAATCCCCGGTACCGCAAAAAAAAAAATAAATAAATAATAAAAAATAAAAATAAAAATAAAAATAAAATAGGGCTGGGGTGTCATTTGAAGGCAGAATGACCTTGGGTTCAGTCCCCAGCACCAAAAAAAAAAAAAGATTGGTAAGTATCAGCTGGCGTGATAGCACACACCTGTGATCCTATTACTTGGGAGGCTGAAACAGAAGGATCCCAGGTTCAAGGCCAGTCTCAGAAACTTAATCAGACCCTGTTTCAAAATGAAAAAGAAAAAGGGCTGGGGAGCCGGGCATGGTGGCGCACGCCTGTAATCCCAGTACTTAGGAGGCAGAGACAGGAGAATTGCAGGTTCTGGGCCAGCCTCAGCAACTTAGCTAGACTCTCAGCAACCTAGTGAGACCCCGTTTCAAAATAAAACATAAAAAGGGCTGAAGATGTAGCTCACAAGTAGAACATCCCTGCATTCAATTCCCAGTACCAACAACACCAACAAAAAGGATTGTAAATACCTTATCTACTGAGGAGAAACCTAAATAAACCATGTAGCTTTACTGGCTCTTAGTTAACTTTAAAAGTCACTAATTTTGGAGGTCACAGAGCTGGGTAATGTATTATTAGTTTCCTACTGGCTGTGCTGTAGGTAACCCCTCTGACATGCATGTTATGGTGTAACGGTTGCCTAGGTTACTTGTCAGGGACTTGAAGGCTGCATATGCCAAAAACATTGGCTCTTTTTTTTTTTTCCTGTGGCACTGGGGATGGAATCCAGGGCCATTCTACCTCTGAGCTACACCCCAGCCCTATTTTATTCTTTTTATTTTGAAACAGTGTCTCACTAAGTAGCTGAGACTGGCCACCAACCAACCATCCTCCTGTCTCAGCCTCCAAGTACTGGGATTACAAGCGTGCGCCACCACACCCAGCTACACTGACTCTTCACCTGGGCCCCAGATGTCCTAGAGGGCGACTGGAGTGATAAGGAAGGGCACAGCGCACGGCATCTCTGCCTTTAGACTCGATCTTCTTTGCTGCCTTAACCTTCGAGTCCAGTTCTATTAAGCCCTGCATGTAGACGTGTGGGTCATTTGAGAAGTGTTTTGTCCAGAACTATAATAGTGTTAACTTGACCTAGACTTGCCTAGTGTCTCTCTTCCCCCTTCAGGGCTAAGGACACCTACATTTACCACACAGACCATGAAAGGAGTAAGAAGAGGTGGTCCTGGAGTTCCTGGCAAATCTCTACCTAGTCCAAGAAAGGTCATGAATATTCTCCCCCCCTCTCCCGCCGCTGCCTAGACCTGAGAAGCTGACTTGCAAGCACGGGTCCCACCTCTCCATTCTTTGGCACTGAATGAAACCTTTATTATTTATTGATTTTATTTATTGCAGTATTGGGGATTGAACCCAGGGGTGCTCTACAACTGAGCTATGTGCCTGGCCCCCTTTCAATTTTTTATTTTGAGACAGGGTCTTTCTGAGTTGCCAAAATCGGCCTCAAACTTGTGATCCTCCTGCCTCAGTCTCCTGAGTGACTATTGTGTACCACCATACCCAGTGAATGAAGAACCTTCCTTCCGTCCTTCTTTCCTTCCTTCCTTCCTTCCCCTCCCTCCCTCCCTCCCTCCCTCCCTCCCTCCCTTCCTTCCTTCCTCCCTCCCTCTCTCCCTCCCTCTCTCTTCTTCCTTCCTTCCTTCCTTCCTTCCTTCCTTCCTTCCTTCCCTCCTTCCTTCCTTCCTTCCTTCTTCCCTTTCTTTCTTGTACTAGGGATTGAACCCAGGGGTATTCTACCTCTGAGCTATGCCCCCATCCCTTTTTTTAATTTTAAGCAGGATCTTGCTAAATTGCTGAGGAACTCGCTAAGTTGCCCGGGTTGGCCTTGAACCTGTGATCCTCCTGTCTTAGCCTCCCCAGTACTGGGATTACAGGTGTGCACCACCACACCTGGCTGAATGAAGATCTTTATTGTCCCATCACGCGGTCTCTTGCAATCATTGGGTTTATCAAACAGGACAGAATCTGGCCTTTTTTTCCCTGTTACATTTCCTCCTTTATGAAACTTCAGCTTGAACGCAAGGACTACACTTGACAACCTCGTATCCACGTTGTACATCACAGACACACAATAAATTTTGATTGAATGTGTGCAACTGACCTGTCCTTATTACTTTGTTTATTAGTACTGGGGATTGAAGCCAGTGACGATCTACCTCTGAGCAACACCAGCCCTATTTTATTTTTTATTTTGAAACAGGGTCTTGCTATGTTGCTGAGGGTCTCCTTAAGTTGCTGAGGCTGGCCTTAAACCTGCAAACCTCCTGTTTCGGCTTCCCAAGTACTGGGATTATAGGCATGCGCCTCCACACCCAGCTTCCAAACTCTTAATGGGGGTAATTAAAAGTCTCCTAGAGCAAGGTATGGTGGCACACCCCTGTAATCCCAGTATTGCAGAGGCTGAGACAGGAGGCTTGCAGGTTTTGAATCTAGCCTCAGCAACTTGACGGAACTCTCAGTAACCTAGCGAGAACCTGTTTCCAGATTTAAAAAAATAATAAAATAGAGCTGGGCATGTAGTTTGGAGTTAGAATACCACAAAAAAAAGAAAAAGAACCGGGCGTGGTGGCGCACGCTTGTAATCCCAGTACTTTGGGAGGCGGAGACCGGAGGATCCGGGTTCGCGGCCAGCCTCAGCGCTCTCTCTCTCTCTCTCTCTCTCTCTCTCTCTCTCTCTCTCCTTAGTGAGGCCCTCCACAACTTCGTGAGACCCGGTTTCAAAATAAAGTATAAAAAATAGGGCCGGGGGCGTAGCGCAGAGGTAGAACGCCCCTGCATTCAATCCCCAGTACCGCAAAAAAAAAAAGAAATAAATAAAAGAAAACAGATTGTTCAATGACGAGATTGACTTTAACCATGTCTACTATGTTTAACATGTTTGACCAGTTAAATATGAACCAGATTGGACTAAGAATATCTGAGTTTACCACGAAGAGATAGGTGCACAGAGCCCTGAAAGCTCCATGATGTTGTCCACCAACTGCCATTTATTATGGCCCAGGAGAGATGTGTAACATTCTTCCAGTTAGACTGGCCTGTGGGCCCATCAACACCTTCTTTTTTGTTTCTTCTCCTCCTCCTCCTCCTCCTTTTGGTGTGTGTGTATGTGTGTGTGTGTGTGTGTGTGTGTGTGTGTGTGTGTGGTCCTGGGGAAAGAACCCAAGAACATTCTATTTTGAGCTACCCCTCCAGACCTTATTTATTTTTTTGTTTGGAAACAAGGTCTTGCTAGGTTGCTGAGAGTCTCACTAGATTGCTGAAGCTGTCCTTGAACCTGTGATCCTCCTGTCTCAGCTTCCCAAGTACTGAGATTACGGGAGTGCACCACCATGCCTGACTCCCATCATTACCTTCTAAAAAGCAATTCTGATATTACATCAATTGACAAAGAATTATTTTTATGAAGACTAATTAAATACAAAGTCCTCAAACTTTCCACCATTCTTTTTTTTTTTTTTGCAGTACTGGGGGTTAAACCCAGGAGTACTGGGGGTTAAACACCATTCTTTTAAAAACTTTCCCACAGGCAGGCATAGTGGTGCAAGAATAGTTTATTTGTTTCTAAGGCAAATCTTGACTCATCTCTCAAAACAGGTGAATTTTTTCCTTCTCCAGAAAACCCTTGCTGACTGCTGCCAGTAAAGGTAAGCATTCCTACCTACAAGCTTCTACATGTCATTCATTCACTGACTTATGCACTCATTTGCCTATTTGTTAAGTCACGCATCCAGCACATACTTACTGAGTACTCTAATGGGCCAGGCTTAGAACAAACCTGATCCGACTATCCAGGAATAGAGGATAAGAAAGAGGCCAGGCCGGGTGTGGTGGCGCACGCTTATAATCCCAGTACTTGGGAGGCTGAGACAGGAGGATCGCAGGTTCATGGCCAGCCTCAGCTACTTAGTGAGGCCCTCTGCAACTTAGCAAGACCCTGTTTCAAAATAAAGAAAAAAAAGTAGGGCTCAGGGTATAGCTCGGAGGTACAGTGCCCCTGGGTTCAATCCCCAGTACCGCAAAAAGCAAGCAAGCAAGCAAGAAAAAAAGAAAGAAAGAAAGAAAGAAAGAAAGAAAGAGGCCAGTGAGAAAAGAGGCCGATTAGATGTTTGTGATGTCATGGTGGCACACGCTTGTAATCCCAGTACTTGGGAGGCTGAGATAGAAGGATTGCAGGTTTAAGGCCAGCCTCAGTTACTTAGTGAGGCCATCCGCAATTTAGTGAGACCCTATTTCAAAATACAGAATAAAAATTAGGGTGGGGGTGTATCTTGGAGGTAGAATGCCCCCTGGGTTCAATCCCCAGTTCCGCAAAAAAAAAAAAAAAATTACTATGTGTGTGATGTCACAGGGACCAGCAGGCCTGTTTTGTGGGGAAAAAGAGTATCCAATGTATTTGGTGCTGTTGAGTAAGTAAGATGATGTCTAGTAAGATAAGAACTAGAAAGATCTACTGAAGATAACACAGACATCACTGATGACTTCAGCAAAGGCAGTTTCCGTGGCATATTGGGCAGGAAATTGGGCTGAACGGAGATAAAAGAAGATATCAAGGGAGCAGAGCAGTAAGCAGAGACAGCTCGTTGGAGAATTGGTTCAGGCAAGGAAAGCGGAGGAATGGGTGATATTGGAAGCGGAATGTGTAGTTGAAAGAGGACTCTAAGTTGTGTAAAGACCTCCTGGCATGTTAAATGCTGCTGGTCCTGATCTGACAGAGCAGGAGGCTAACATGCAGGAAGAAGGACCCGAAGCAGTCTTCCAGCTTACACTCCCTTCTACTCTCTGTTCAGCCCTGTCTTTCAACTCATAATTTGTTCTTATTTTTCTCATTGTTCTAAATTAATTATGAGTGGAATATTCAATATATTTCTCAATATCTAAATTAGGTTCACTTTTCCTAACTCAAATTTTTTTTTTTTGGCAGTACTGGGGCTGGAACCCAGGGGCATTCTACCCCTGAGTTACACCCCCCAGCCCTATTTTTTTTTTATTCTTTATTTTGAAACAGGGTCTCACTAAGTTGTGGAGGGCCTCACTAGGTAGCTGAGACTGGCCACGAACCTGGATCCTCCCTCTCAGCCACCTGAGTACTGGGATTATAAGCATGCGCCACCACGCCCGGCTCTAACTCAATTTTTTTTATGGTACTGGAGTTAAACTCAGGGGCATTCTACCTCTGAAACAATGTCTTGCTAAGTTGCTAAGGGTCTCACTAAATTGCTGAGGCCATCCTCAAACCTGTGATCTTCCTGTCTCAGCCTCTCAACTACTGGGGTTACAGGAATGCACCTTCCTGACTCAATTCATTTTTTTGTGTGTGTGTGGTACCAGGGATTGAACCTAGGGGCATTCTACCTCCGAGCTACACCCCCCAGCCCCATTTTTTATTCTTTATTTTGAAACAGGGTCTCACTAAATTGCAGAGGGCCTCACTAAGTAGCTGAGGCTGGCCACAAACCTGCAATCCTTCTGTCTCAGCCTCCCATGTACTGGGATTATAAACGTACGCCACCATGCCCGACTTCTGACTCAATTCTTGATTGATTTTTTTTCTTTCACTCTTGTGTGGCTCTTAACTGGGGGGAAAAGAAAATTCCCAGTCCACTGAAATGTTATTTATCCCTGCGATAAAGTTCTGACATTACTAAAAATGGTTTGAATTTATAGAATTTCATAATCTCTTTTTGCTAATAGATTCAGAAAAGTTGGCTTAATAGTAATAAACAACCAGTTGTTGTGGTGCATGCTTGTAATTCCAGTACTTGGGAGGCTGAGACAGGAGGATCGCAGGTTCAAAGCCAGCTTCAGCAACTTAGCAAAGCTCTCAGCAACCTAACAAGACCCTGTTTCCAAACAAAAAATATAAAAAAGGACTGGGGGTGTACCTTGGAGGTAGAATGCCCCTAGGTTCAATCCCCAGCATGAAAAAAAATTTTATAAACACAGAAAAAATTCCTGATCCACATGAAAGACTCAATAAATGTTAGCTGTTCTGGCTGTTACTGTCAGCACCAATCTTCATCATCATCATCATAACCATCGTTTGAGGATGAAAGGAAAGGAGAAGGATAGCTTCAAATAAATGATATTTTGCCTAAAACTTGGCCCCTTTGCTGGAGGTTAGGGCACATTTGAACTTTAATTTGATTTATCACACACACACACACACACACACACACACACACACACACTTGTAGAATGCTTATGTGTGGTACAAACTCTGATGTTAGAATGTTTGTTTTTAAGTTGGCGGTTTCATTTTAAAGGATTAAGTCAATAGAATTTTCCATGAAAGGTACTTATTATCCATTTCTGAAGTCTCTATAAATTTTGCATATGCAATAGAAACTACTTTTGAGTTTATTGCTTTCAATTATAGCTGAAGAAAATGACAAAATAACAAAACTAGACTGTCCTGTGGTCTTTTGTTGATATAGTGGCAAACCTACTTGTCTCGGTGCATGTTGCCTGCCTGTGTGAGTGTGTTAGTCAGCATTCCATTACTGTGACAAATGTCTTATATAATTGAGTTAAGGGTGCTGGGATGTAGATCAGTGGCAAAGTGTTTGCCTTGCAAGTGTGGTGCCCTGGGTTCGATCCTCAGTTCCAAAAAGATAAAACAAGCCAGGCATGGTGGTGCATGCCTATAATCCCTGTACTTGGGAGGCTGAGACAGGAGGATCGCAGGTTCAAGGACAGCCTCAGCAAGTAGTGAGACTCTCATCACCCTAGTGAGACTCTGTTTCAAAGGAAAAATAAAATAGGGTGGGGGTGTAGCCCAGAGTTAGAAGGCCCCTAGGTTCTATCACCAGTACCACACACACAAAGAAATAAAAAAATAGGGCTAAGGGTGTAGCTCAGAGGTAGAGCACCCCTGGGTTCGATCCCCATTACCAAAAATAAATGAATAAATAAATTAAGAAAATAAAATGTGAGAGGAAAAGTCTAAACAAGTTACAAAATATGGAATATTTTGGCCCCTTTTATTTAAACAGGACTTAAAGATATGCAGACTATGAGATACCTCCCCTCTCTGTACTGGGGATTGTACCCAAAGGTGTTCCAGCACCATGCCCAGCAGAAGACTAGACTTTATCACGCTGCCAAACACCAAGAAAACTGCAACCAAAACCTGAGCTGAGGGATAAACACCAGCTCCCGGCAAATCATCAACTCCAAATGTTAACAGACCTGTTTCCCAAATGGCCAATGCACGGCATTAGCAATACCTGCTAATTAAAATAAACTTAAGAGTCGGGTGTGGTGGTGCACACTTGTAATCCCAGTATTTGGGAGGCTGAGACAAGAGGATCGCAGGTTCCTGCCCAGCCTTAGCTACTTAGTGAGGCCCTCTGTAACTTAGTGAGACCCTGTTTCAAAATAAAGAATAAAACATAGGGCTGGGCGTGGAGCTTGGAGGTAGAATGCTCCTGGTTTCAATCACCGGTACCGCCAAAAAATAAATAAATAAATAAATAAATAAATAAATAAATAAATAGAATAAAAAATAGGGCTGGGCGTGGAGCTTGGAGGTAGAATGCCCCTGGGTTCAATCTCCAGTACTGCAAAAAATAAAATTAAATTAAAATAAAATAAACTTAACTTCCTCGATGGCCAGAACGGTAGTTTTAAATAATCTTGACTATTGCCAGACTACTGTGGAGTGTTTAAAGACTCTTTAAGGAGTCAAGTACAAAATGGCTGAGTACTTCTATAACAATGATGAAAAAGACAGCTGATGAAAGTGTTCGAATATCAAAGATGAAACATGAAAGGAAACTCAGAAACCAACTCACCCCAATCTCTTAAATTACATAGAAGAACACTGAATATCAAGGAATGTGAAGGCACAGGGGTGTGGTGGGATAGGAGAAAGATTTTCTAATATTGTATAGCACAGTGGGATAACTATGGTTGACAACAATTAACCGAATATTCCAAAATAGCAAGTAGAGAAGATTTTGAATGTTGTCAGCAGCAAGATGATTAATGTCTGAGGTGACAGATATGCCAGTTACCCTGGTCTGATCATTAGACATTGTACACATGTATTGGAATGTCACACTGTCCCAGTAAATATTTATAATTACTGCATGTCAAAAGTAAAAATACATTTTAAAAAGCTTGGCATGAGCCGGGCATGGTGGCGCACACTTGTAATCCCAGTACTTGGGAGGCTGAGACAGGAGGATCTGGGTTCGTGGCCAGCCTCAGCTACTTAGTGAGGACCTCTGCAACTTAGTGAGACCCTGTTTCAAAATAAAGAATAAAAAATAGGGCAGGGGTGTAGCCCAGAGGTAGAATGCCTCTGGGTTCAATCACCCAGGTATCAAAAAGAAAAAAAAAAGGGCAGGGGGAAGCCGGGCATGGTGGTGCACCCCTGTAATCCTAGTACTTGGGAGACTGAGACAGGAGGATTGCAGGTTCAAGTACAGCCTCAGCAACTTAGTGAGACCCTGCTTCAAAATAAAAAATAAAATAGGGCTAAGGGTGTAGCTCAGAGGTAGAATGTCTCTGGGTTTAATCTTCAGCACCAAAAAAAAGAAGTAGACTCTCATCAACCTAGTGAGACCTTGTTGCAAAATAAAAATCAAGCTGGGCATGGTGGCACACGCTTGTAATCCTAGTACTTGGGAGGCTGGGACAGGAGGACCGCAGGTTCAAAGCCAGTCTCGGCAGTTTAGCGAGGCTCTCAGCAACCTAGTGAGATCCATTTTCCAAATAAGAAATAAAATCAGGCTAGGGGTATAGCTTGGAGGTAGAATGCCTCTGGGTTCAATCCCCGGTACAAAAAAATAAATAAATAAAATAAAAATAAAAATAAAAAGCAAAATAAAGCTGGGGATGTAGCTCAGAGGTAGAATGACCCTGGGTTCAATCCCCAGTACCCTCCCCCCCCACACACACACATGCAACTAGGCATGGTGGTGCATGCCTGTAATCCCAGTACTTTGGAGGCTGAGACAGGAGAATCACAGGTTCAAGAACAGCCTCAGCAACTTAGTGAGACTCTCAGCAACTTTGTGAGACCCTGTTTCAAAAACAAACAAACAAAAATAGAATATGTCAAAGGTAGTGGGATACCACTACCATGATTAGCTAGGTTCCTCTATCTATCATCCATCTATCAATCTATCAATCATCTATCATCTATCTATCTATCTATCATCTATCATCTAGCTATCTCTTAACAGGCCTAAGGTATAGATAAGGGCATGTACATTTATATGACTCTTAACAGACAACGTCAAAATGAGCTTGCCTTGAAGGAGCAAACTGTCATATTATGACTGCCTATGGAAAGGTTCATGTGGCAGGAAATTATGGGTGGTCTCTACCACCTTATGGGAGCCTCCATCCAACACCCAGCAAAGAGCTGGGGCCTCCGTCAGACAGCCTCTAGGATGAGAATTCTGCCAACAACCTAAATGAGACCGGATATAGATTCTTCCATGGTGGAGCCCACGGATAAGAACATAACTCAGATAAGATCTGCAGGGTGTGTGTGTGTGTGTGTGTGTGTGTGTGTGTGTGTGTGTGCGTGTGCGCGTGTTACTGGGGATTGAACCCAGGGGCATTCTACCTCCAGCCCTATTTTATTTTTATTTTGAAACAGGGTCTCGCTACTTGCTGAATTGATGAGTCTCACTACTTGCTGAGACTGTCCTCAAACCTGCAATTCTCCTATCTCAGCCTCCCAAGTACTGGGATTACAAGTGTGCACCACCACGCCTGGCAAGATCTGCCGTTTCTTGAAATCTTGAGCAGAGGACCTGTTGGGTTGTGTGTAGAATTCCTGACCCGGAGAAACTGGGGGTTAACAATATGTGCTATTTTAAGATGCTAAATTGAGGCTGAGACAGGAGGATTGCAGGTTCAAGGACAGTCTCAGCAGGTAGTGAGCCTCTCATCAACCTAGCAAGACCCTTTTTCAAAATAAAAAAAAATAAAATAGGGCTGGAGGTCTAACTTGGAGGTAGAATGCCCCTGGATTCAATCCCCAGCAGCCCACACAAAAACAAAAACAATAACAAGATGCTAAATTTGGAGTTAATTGTTATATAATAATAGAAAACTAATACAATCACTTAGCACGGACCAGAATTTAATCTAGTAAACACCTCTTCTCTTTTATTCTAATAAAATAGAAATCAGATAATCTGGAGATTTATCCTGTAAAACTGTATTGGTCTAGGCCTGGAAGCTTAAGCTGACCCTACTTAGATCATTCCTTAGATTTTCTCTTCTTTTCTTTCTTTTTTTTTATGGCACTGGGGATTGAACCAAGGAGCACTGCACTGTATCTCTGAGCTACACCCTGGCCCCTTTTATTTTTTATTTTGAAACAGAGTCTCCCTAGGTTGCTGAGGATCTCACTAAATTGGTGAGGCTGACCTTGAACCTGTAATCCTCCTGTCTCAGCCTCCCAAATACTGGGATTATAACCATGCCTGGCTCATTCCTTAGATTTTCTAAATGATGTTTACCCACAAATCTGGTTGTGTTTCTTTATTTCATAGTCATTTCACAAGAATAAAATCAAGGTTAATAAGCTTTCAGTTGACTCCCCGTTTCCTTTGATGTAACCATATCAATTATTCCAATCCATGGAGTCTCTCTTTATTGACTCTACAATTAATATATTACTATAAAATTTAGCATTTACTTTCTTTTTTGTGTGTATGATTGGGGATTGAACCCAGGGGCAGTCTACCTCTGAGCTACACCCTCAACCCTATTTTATTTTTATTTTGAAACAGGGTCTCACTAGGTTGATGAGAGTCTCACTACTTGCTGAGGCTGTCCTTGAACCTGTGATCCTCCTGTCTCAGCCTCCCAAGTACTGGGATTACAGGTGTGAGCCACCACACCCGGCAAAATTTAGCATTTAAATGTTCTTACTGTATTGTTTCTCCAGAATGATTACAAGTACTCTGCTTTACAGATTTTTAAATTTTTAATTTCAATTAACACCTAGTAACTGTACATACTTACGGGCTACATATTTATGACCTGGATACAGCAGAATTTACTCAATATAAAATTGCCTCTCCGCCTTCCTGCTCTACCTGGTCGCTTCGACTCAGTTATTATTGAAGGGGGTGGGCACCTCTGGGAAAAGGAGAGAAATGAGGTCAGCACTGCTTTCTGGGTTAGTTCTATTTTCAGTCACTATGTGGCATAATTTATCCTCGTGTCAGAGAGTACATGCGTCTGGATACTCAGGATGCATACATTAAGTCAGAGTCTTAACGTATTTGTTCCAAAAGGAATAATGAAATGGGTAATTGAGTGATCATTAAAATGAAGAGAAAAGAAATTACAAAGATACTTCTAAAACTACAGACATTGTTGTAAATAAACAACCATGTGTCTCTGGTGACTGGATGCTGATAAATCTAAGTTATGATATCACGAGCCATACTTTAGGCCAGCCGCTCCTCGTCCCTGAAATTCCCTGGAGTGAGTGGTAAGCAGCCAGTATGCCTGGGATGACAGACATAAAACTTTACATTATAAACCTCTTGCAAGCCGGCTTATAAATGCAACCCGGCTTATCAATGATGCTTATATGCCTGCTCATTGTCTATGGTGACTAGGAGAGGACAAAAGCCAAACATTTGAGCATTTGAGGCTGGGTGTGGTGGTGCACACCTGCAGTCCTAGTGCTTGGGAGGCTGAGGCAAGAGGATTTCAGGTTCAAGGCTAGCCTCAGCAACTTAGTGAGACCCTTTTTCAAAATTAAAAAAAAAAATGAGCCAGGCATGGTGGCGCACACTTGTAATCCCAGTACTTGGGAGGCTGAGACTGGAGGATCTGGGTTCGCGGCCAGCCTCAGCTACTTAGTGAGGCCTCCGCAACTCAGTGAGACCCTGTTTCAAAATAAAGAATAAAAAATAGGGCTGGGGGTAGATCTCAGAGGTAGAATGCCCCTGGGTTCAATCCCCAGTACCACAAAAAAAAAAAAAAAAATGGGCGTGGTGGCACATGCTCATAACCCCAGTACTTGGGAGGCTGAGACAGGTTCAAGACTCTCATCAATCTAATGAAACTCTATTTCAAAATAAAAATAAAAAACAGGAGCTGGGCATGGTGGCTCATGCCTGCAATCCCAGTATTTGGAAGGCTGAGATAGGAGGATAGCAGGTTCAAGGACAGTCTCAGCAACTTAGGCTCTCATCAATTTAGCAAGACCCTGTTTCCAAATCAAAAATAAAACAAGGCTGGGGGTATAGCTCAAAGATAGAATGCCCCTGGGTTCAATCCCCAGTATTGAAATAAAACAGCCTGCTTATAATACCACTACTTGGGAGGCTGAGACCAGAAGATCTGGGTTCACAACCAGCCACAGCTACTTAGTGAGGCCCTCCACAACTTAGTGAGATCCTGTTTCAAAATAAAGAATAAAAAATAGGGCTGGGAGTGGAGCTTGGAGGTAGAATTCCCCTGGGTTCAATCCCCAGTACCACAAAAAAGAAAAAAAAACAGAAAGAAGTATTTAAGGTGCCAATAAGGAATTATGTCTAAAAGAATATTTGAGCCGGGCATGGTGGCGCATGCTTGTAATCCCAGTACTTGGGAGGCGGAGGCGGAGGATCCGGGTTCCCAGCCAGCCTCAGCTACTTAGAGAGGCCCTCCGCAACTTCATGAGACCCTCTGCAACTTCGTGAGACCCAGTTTCAAAATAAAGGATAAAAAATAGGGCCGGGGGTGTAGCTCGGAGGTAAACTGCCCCTGGTTCAATCCCTGGTATTGCCAAAGAAAAAAAGAATATTTCAGATATTATCTACAGTTGAGCATGGTGGCGTATGCCTGTAATCCCAGTATTTGGGAGGCTAAAATAGAAGGATCGCAGGTTTGAAGCCAGTCTTAGCAACTTAATGAAGTTCTCAGCAAATTAGCAAGACCCTATTTCCAAAATTAAAAAGAAGGGAGGGTCTGGGGGTGTACCTCAGAGAAAGAACACCCCTGAATTCAATTCCCAGAACCGGGAAGGAAGGAAGGAAGGAAGGAAGGAAGGAAGGAAGGAAGGAAAGAAGGAAGGAAGGAAGGAAAGACTAAATATCAAATAAAGTAAACTTCATGACAAAGACTACAGTTAAGAGTGACATTTCAGCCGGGCGTGGTGGCGCATGTTTGTAATCCCAGTACTTGGGAGGCGGAGACCGGAGGATCCGGGTTTGTGGCCAGCCTCAGCTACTTAGTGAGGCCCTCAGCAACTTCGTGAGACCCGGTTTCAAAATAAAGTATAAAAAATAGGACCGGGGGTGTAGCTTGGAGGGAAAACACCCCTGGGTTCAATCCCTGGTACCACAAAAAAAATAAATAAATAAAAAATAATGGTCAATTTATCAGAAAGACAAAACAATCAAATTAATATGCATTTATTTATATATTTTGAAATACAAGAAGCAAAGCTCGCAGATAAGAAAAATAAATCCATAATAATAGACATTTAACACTCATATTTCAGTAATTCATAGAATAATTTGATCAAAATATCAATAATAGCCGGGCGTGGTGGCACACACCTGTAATCCCAAGTACTTATGAGGCTGAGACAAGGAGGATCGCAGGTTCTCAACCAACCTCAGCAACTTAGTGAGGTTCTCCATAACTTAGAGAGACCATTACAAAATAAAAAATAAAATAGGGCTGTAGGTGTAGCTCAGAGGTAGAATGCCCCTGGGTTCCATCCCTAGTACCACACACAAACAAACAAACAAAATCAGTAAGCGTTAAGAGCTTTGGATTTCAACCTCCACCACCTTGACCTAATTGATTTTTATAGAACATCATATCCAGTAACTTCAGAAAGCATATTATTTCCAAGAATGCATGAGATAGTCACAAAGATAAACCATATGCTCGGCCATACAGTAAAAGTTATTAAGTTTTTCTTTTCTTTTTTTTTGTGTGGTACTGGAAATTGAACCCAGGGGCGTTCTACCTCCGAGCTACACCCCCGGCCCTATTTTTAATCTATTTTTAATCTTTAAAAACTTAAGGCTGGGCGTGGTGGCACACGCTTGTAATCCCAGTACTTGGGAGGCAGAGATCGGAGGATCGGGGTTCGCAGCCAGCCTCAGCTACTTAACTTAGTGAGGCCCTCTGCAACTTCGTGAGACCCTGTTTCAAAATAAAATATAAAAAATAGGGCTGGGGGTGTAGCTCAGAAGTAGAATGCTCCTGGGTTCAATCCCCGGTACCACAGAAAAAAAAAGGAATAAATAACAATGAAATAACTAAAAAAGTACTCAACATTTGGGAATTATACACCAAAGGTTTAAATAAACTGAGAGAAAACACAAAAGAAACTAAGCTGAAAGGTAATGAAAATGAAACCAAATTTGTAGCATACAGTTTAACAGTGCTGAGAGGAAAATTCAGATTTAAATCTCATATTACAAAAGATTTTATTATTATTATTGTTATATTATTATTATTGTTATATTATTATTATTATTATACTGGGGATTGAACCAGGGGCATTGTACTTCCAAGTTACATTCCAGCCCTTCTATTTTTTATATTGAAACAGGATCTTGCTAGAATGCTGAGGCTGGCCTCAAGCCTATGATCCTCCTGTCTCAGCCTCCCAGGTACTGGGATTATAGGTGTGCCACCACACCCGCTGGAAAGAGGATTTATTTATTTCTTTATTTAGTGTAGTACTGGAGGTTGAACCCAGGGGCATTCTACCTCAGAGCTACACCTCCATACTTTTTATTTTTTGTTTTGGAAACAGGGTCTCCCTAGGTTGCTGAGAGTCTCGCTAAATTGCTAAGGATATCCTCAAACCTGTAATCCTCCTGTCTCAGCCTCCCAAGTACTGTGATTACAGGTGTGCACCACCACACCCAGCAGGAAGAAGATTTTTATTTTTATTTATTTATGTGGGGGGGGGCAGTACTGGGAATTGAACCCAGGGGCATTCTACCTCCGAGCTACACTCCCAGCCCTATTTTTTTATTTTGAAACAGGGTCTCACTAAGTTGATGAGAGTCTCACTACTTGCTCAGGCTGGCTGCAAACCTGTGATGCTCCTGTCTCAGCCTCCCAAGTACTGGGATTACAGGCATGTGCCACCATACCCATCCGGAAGAGGATTTTTATTTTTATTTATCCATTTATTTTTGTGTGTGTGGTACTGGAGATTGAACCCAAGGGTGTTCTACCTCCAATCTACACCCCAGCCCTATTTTATTTTGAAATACAGTCTCCCTAGGTTGATGAGAGTCTCACTACTTTCTGAGGCTAGTCTCGAACCTATGATCCTTCAGTCTCAGCTTCCTAAGTACTGGGATTACAAGGGTGTGCCACCACGCCCAGCTTTTTAGTAAGAGGAATTTTGTGTGTGCCTGTGGTGTTAGGGTTTGAACCTAGCGGTGTTCTACTTCTGAGCTACACCCTCAGCCCTATTTTTTTTTTTTTATTTGGAAACAGGGTCTTGCTAAGTTGATGCAAGCCTCACTAAGTTGCTAAGGCTGGCTTTGAACCTGTGATCCTCTTGTGTCAGCCTTCCAAGTACTGGAATTGCTAGGGTGTGTCACCCACACCCAACTCAATTTGGTTTCACAGGTGAATTCTAGCAAATGTTTGATGAAGATCAATATCAATCTACACACACTATTCCAGCAAATTGGCTGAAGGTGGACCATGTCGCAACTCATTTGGTGAGAAGAGGATAACCCTGATGCCAAAACCTGGCAAAGACACTGCAAGAAAACAAATTTACACCGGGCGTGGGGGTGCACATCTGAAATCCCAGTACCTGGGGGACTGAGACAGGAGAATAGCAGGTCCAAGGCCAGCCTCAGCAACTTTGCGAGGCTCTCAACAACTTAGCGAGGCTCTCAGCAACTTAGCAAGACCCTGTTTCAAATAAAAAAAATAAAATAAAATAGGGCTAGGAGTGTAGCCTGGAGGTAGAATGCCCCTGGGTTCCATCCCTAGTACCAAAAAAAAAAAAAATAGATATGTAGATAGAGATATCTTTTTGAGGAAAGCCTGTAGACTCAGTTTGAACAACATTGCTCTAGTATCTTTATCTGCATATTTCATTTGGTATTTGTTATATCAGGTTCTTTGAGACTGTTCCTTGTCGCCTAGACTGTTGCTTAGTTTCATCGTTTACTAGTGATTCTCAGCCTACATTTTGGTCTCCTCTATGGCAGTCACTTTTCTAGGTACTGGAAAGCCAAAGTGATTAAGAATCATAGTTCATTGCTCATAGTGAACTTTGGAAAGCGGTTTGTATCGTCAGAGCAACTGGAAAGGAGTGCGGTGAAGATGAGAAGCAGCTCCTACGCATCTGGATATTCCTCCGGAGTCCAGACAGAGTGCGTTTACAAAGTAGGCACTCAATCAAGGTTCAATAATTGATCAGACTCGCTGGCTCGCCGGGCGCACGCTTGTAATCCCAGTACTTGGGAGGCTGAGACCAGAAGATCCAGGTTTGCGGCCAGCCTCAGCTACTTAGTGAGGCCCTCAGCAACTTAGTGAGACCCTGTTTCAAAATAAAGGATAAAAAATAGGGCTGGGGGTGTAGCTCGGAGGTAGAATGCCTCTGGGTTCAATCCCCGGTAGCGAAAAAATAATAATAATAATTGATCGGACTCCAAAGGCTGTGTTTTACTCTCTCTTAAATTTGGCAGGCAGACCTGGAGAGGAAGAGCCACACGTGCCACTGTTTCTCTTTTCTGCTTTCCAGTGAAGAAGGGGTGGGCCTGTGTGTCACGGTTATGGGCAAAGGAAGACCAGTCCGGGGGGCCACCTGGAGGCAGGCACGTCAGAGATCTGACCTCGTGGAGTGCAGATCCTACCAGGCAGCATAACAGATGGAGAGCTATTACCGGTCAACAGTGATGGATAGGATTTGCTCAAAATAGCACAACACACTCAGCTCTTAGGGGACAGTGAACATTCATCACTGATGATTAATCCTTTCGTGAGTCCATTTTGAGGCTAACAGGGCTCTTTTCTTACATTCCTTTTTCTTTATGTATTAGGCCCGCAGTCCTGCTCATGTGGAAAGTGTTTGCTTTCTGGGGCTATGCATACAGCTTGTGAGTATGTAATCATGGAACCGCATGGTAGATTAGTCCCAGCTCCTCAACTAACCTGCAATCCTCTTTCCAGAGTGTGCACAATCCTTCTAATTTCTCCTACTAGAGATACTCTTGCTTGCATTGCTAGACTACACCGTCTGTATAATATCTGAAAGGGATTAGCCATTAAATAAGATTAGCACTTTTTTTGTACAGGGGATTGAACCCAGGAGTATTCCACCTCTGAGCTACACCCCCAGCCCTTTTTATTATTTATTTTGAAACAAGGTCTCACTAAGTTGCTGAGACTGGTCTTGAACCTGTGATCCTTCTGTCTCAGCCTCCCAAGTACTGGGATTATAGACATGTGCCACCATGGGATTAGCACATTTTAAAGCAATAATAAACTAATATATTTATTCTCAATGAGCAAAGGCCTCAGGAAGAGTATACTTCGGGGCGCAGGTGAGTTCTAACACACATGGCACATGTTGCAACTGTCCAAGAGCGTAGGTAAAATGTGGTCCTTGAGAAAAATGAAACCAAAAAGACACTAAAACAATGAAGAGCTGCATTACAATTATGTATATATGGGATGTTTAATTATTCTCATCTGTGCACCACCCTGACAAGAGCAGAGACCAGGTTGTGCACACCTTTGCCTCCCAGCTGTGAAACTCAATATATGCTTCATAGACCAAGGTCATTGTCACCACCTGGGAGATTATTTGACTTGAAGAATCATGGACCCCACCCAAGACACAATGACTCAAAATCTGCATTAAAAAAAAAAGAGCTGGGTGGGGTGGTGCATGTCTATAATCCCAGTATTTGGGAGACTGAGACAGAAGGATCACAGGTTTGAGGACAACCTCAGCAACATAGTGATACTCTCAGCAACCTAAAGAGACCCTGTCTCAAAACCAAAAATATAAAAAGGCTGAAGGTGTAGCTCAGAGGTAGAATGCCCCTGGGTTCAATCCTCATACTAAAAAAAAAAAAAGTAAGCATTTCCAGCTATATAGTCTAAAGTGATTTATGAAGCCACAAAACTGTATCTAAACCCCAAAGTCAGCCGGGCGTGGTGACGCACGCTTGTAATCCTAGTACTTGGGAGGCTGAGACTGGAGGATCCGAGGTTCGCGGCCAGTCTCAGCTACTTAGTGAGGCCCTCCGCAACTTAGTGAGACCCCGTTTCAAAATAAAGAATAAAAAAATAGGGCTGGGGGTGGAGCTTGGCGGTAGAAGGTCCCTGGATTCCATCCCCAGTACCACCAAAATAAATAAATAAATTCCAATGCCAGGTGTGGTGGCACATGTTTGTAATCCCAGTACTTGGGAGGCTGAGATAGGAGTATCACAGGTTCACAGTCAGCCTCAGCTACTTTGTGAGACCCTCCATGACTTAGTGAGACCCTGTCTCAAAACAAAGAATAAGCCGGGCGTGGTGGCGCACGCTTGTAATCCCAATACTTTGGGAGACAGAGACCGGAGGATCCGGGTTCGCGGCCAGCCTCAGCTCTTTCTCTCCCTCTCTCTCTCTCCCTCCTTAGTGAGGCCCTCCGCAACTTCGTGATACCTGGTTTCAAAAATAAAGTATAGGCCGGGCATGGTGGCGCACGCTTGTAATCCCAGTACTTTGGGAGGTGGAGACCGGAGGATCCGGGTTCGCGGCCAGCCTCCTCTCTCTCTCTCTCTCTCTCTCTCTC
>PVJS01020838.1:0-32179 GCA_004027185.1 Glis glis
TCCGCGCTACGCCCCTGGCCCTATTTTTTATACTTTATTTTGAAACCGGGTCTCACGAAGTTGTGGAGGGCCTCACTAAGGAGAGAGAGAGAGAGAGAGAGAGAGAGAGAGAGAGAGAGACAGGGAGAGAGAGAGCAAGAGAGCTGAGGCTGGCCACGAACCCGGATCCTCCGATCTCTGCCTCCCAAAGTACTGGGATTACAAGCGTGCGCCACCACGCCCGGCGGTTTATTTTATTTTTAAAAAACTCTTTCTTAGCCAGGTGTGGTGGCGCACGCTTGTAATCCCAGTACTCAGGAGGCTGAGACCGGAGGATCCGGGTTCGCGGCCAGCCTCAGCTACTTAGTGAGGCCCTCCACAACTTAGTGAGACCCTGTTTCAAAATAAAGAACAAAAAATAGGGCTGGGGGTGTAGCTCGGAGGTAGAATACCCCTGAATTCCATCCCTAGTACCGCAAAAAAAAAAAAAAACCCACCAAATCTTTCTTATGGTATAATTGCAGATTTAGAGAAAAGTTACAGAGAGAGTGCAGAGTTCCCACACACCCCTCATCCAGTGTCCCCTCCTGCTAACATGTCACATGGCCCTTGACCTTTGACTTCCAAAGATGGGTTTGCACCCATCCACACCCAGCGGGGGCGGGGACACTGTTATCTGCCCGTCCCTTGATAGCTGACCACGCTCACACCTCCCGGGTACCAAATGGACTCTGGCCCAGGCGAGGGCAGGCCAGGAGCTGCTCGGAAGCCCGAGTTCCAAAGCCAGAGATATGGAAGACAGTCGGCTGGCCGGAGAGCCCCGGGATCATGTGAACTCCACGCCACTTGAACTTTATTTAGTAGAGGTTTGGCCCGAGAGGCTTAATATAGACGTCCCAGCATCATGTGAGGATTCCATCCTGCTCAAACACAAATACAAGGGAATCGGGGAATGTTCTCTCTGGCCTGTGCCTGCCAAGTGTCTCGCTCCCCCCCATCGACTGTATGAATCGGGAGACCGACAGTAATTGCCAGTCTCCTCATTTGTGAGTCAGGAGCAGGAAGCCCGTCATCCATCCACCTGCCGGATTTCAGCTTTGCTTCGTCCTGGAAGTGGCCCAGGTTACTTTGCGCGCGCTCACTCTGGGGCTTAGGGGGAACCCACGCCCTTCCAGGAGGCTGCTGACGCCATCCTTCCAGAATGCAGCATCTGGCGGGGGCAGGGGCACAGTTGCCGGTGGCCCAGGCTGCTCAGCTGGGGGGAAGGGAGGTTGAAATCTAAGAGGCGTCATGGTGGAGAGAGATGCTGCACCAGGAATCCCTTGGCGGACCAGCTTGTGTCAGGCACAAGTGGCCCAACTTGTAGTCTGTCCACCTTCCTGTGGGTGTGATGGGATTTTCCAGAAACTGGAGTAGGATGCTGCCAGTTATTCTTGAGGAACTCTCTTATTCTCTTGGTAGACCACTGGTGTTAGAAAGAGATTCAAATGAAATGATTCTGCGATTTTCGTTCATTTGGCTCGGGACAGACTTTTAAATTTTTTGAATAATTTTTTTTTCCTACCAGGTCCAGTTTGAGAAAAATAAAGTGTATATTCACATGTTTAAAAATTCCAGTTTGGCTTTTAGCATTAAAAAAAAAATGCTTAGAGCCGGGCGTGGTGGCACACGCTTGTAATCCCAATACTTGGGAGGCAGAGACCGGAGGAACAGGGTTCGCGGCCAGCCTCAGCTACTTAGTGAAGCCCTCTGCAACTTTGTGAGACCCGGTTTCAAAATAAAGTATAAAAAATAGGGCTGGGGGTGTAGCTCGGAGGTAGAACACCCCTGGTTTCAATCCCCGGTACCGCAAAAGAAAAAAAAATGCTTAGCTGGGCATGGTGGCCCACGCTTGTGATCCTAGTACTTGGGAAGCTGAGATAGGAGGATCGCAGGTTTGCGGCCAGCCTCAGCTATTTAGTGAGGTCCTTGCAACTTAGTGAGACCCTGTTTCAAAATAAAAAATAAAAATATAGGGCTGGAGGTATAGCTCAGAGGTAGAATGCCACTGGGTTCCATCCCCAGTACCGCAAAAAAAAAAAAAAATGCTTGTTTCAGAAACTCCTTTTTTTTATGGTACTGGGGACTGACCCCAGGGGCATTCTATCTTTGAACTACACCCCCAGCTCTATTTTATTTTTTATTTAATTAATTAATTTATTTTTTGTGGTACTGGGGATTGAACCCAGGGGCATTCTACCTCCGAGCTACCACCCCCCCAGCCCTATTTTTTATTCTTTATTTTGAAACAGGGTCTCACTAAGTTGCGGAGGGCCTCACTAAGTAGCTGAGGCTGGCCAAGAACCTGCGATCCTCCTGTCTCAGCCTCCCAAGTACTGGGATTACAAATGTGCACCACCATGCCCGGCGTTCATTTTTTATTTTGAAACAGGGACTCCCTAGGTTGCTGAGAGTCTCACTAAGTTGCTGAGGCTGGTCCCGAACCCGCAATCCTCCTGTCTCAGCCTCCCAAGGACTGGGATTACAAATCTGCACCACCATGCCCGGCGTTCATTTTTTATTTTGAAACAGGGACTCCCTAGGTTGCTGAGAGTCTCGCTAAGTTGCTGAGGCTGGTCCCGAACCCGCGATCCTCCTGTCTCAGCCTCCCAAGGACTGGGATTACTGGAATGTGCCACCACGCCCGACTCAGAGACTCCTTTTTAACCTCTCAGAAGCTGCAGAGCGGCTTAGCCGCAGTACAGCTCCGCTGCAGAGCCTCCAGCGTGACTCCCTGTTGAGTAACAACACTTCCGAGGCTTGTGTATTTTGGTGGTTTTTCTTCTCACTGTGCACACTATTTATTTGGGAAATACAGGTTGTGTCACTGTTGTCTGTCCGCCTTCAAACAAGGTATTTTGCTATTGAGAAAGAGCCAGACAGTGCCAGGTCTTAACAAAGACGGCTCAGTCTGCTGCAAAATATAGTTTTCATTATTGAAGGTTTTGTGTCATGGGAACCAGTTGCCCACCAGTCCCTTGGGTCCTGCCCGGCTGGACTCCCTCCGGGCAGTCCTGAGAAGCTGTCCTTCAGTCTCTGCAGCTGGAACTAGGGGGTGTCTTTACTGACCTCTCTCGCTGTAGTCACCTTGAGAGATGGACAGCAAGGCCAGGCGCTGTGGTGCCGGCCTGTAATCACAGTATTTGGGAGGATGAGACAGGAGGATTGAAGATTTGAGGCCAGTCTTAGCAGTTTAGCAAGTTGCTGAGACCCTCAGCAACTTAGCAAGACCTGTCCCAAAATAAAAATAAAAAGGGCTGGGGGTGTAGCTCAGAGGTAGAATGCCCCTAGGTTCAGTCCCCAGTACCGAGAAAAAAAAAAAAAACAAAACGAGAGAGATAGATGACATAACCCTTGTTAGAAGAGACCCTTGAGAAAATTCCAGAAACACCGTGGTAGTGAGTGGAGAAGTCAGAATTCCAGGCGTGGTTTTCCCTTCCCAAATGGCAGTGTTTATTCTCCCAGACCAGCGCTCAACATCCTGGGCCAAATCTGCACCACCCCTTGTTGTTGTAAATAAAGTTTTATTGACACACAGGCACATCCATTTATTTACATATTGTCTAGGGATGGACAGAAATCAGGGCCACAGGAGCCCCTGTCATCCAAGGAATTGTGAGAAATAAGAAACCCTTGTTGCTTTTGGCAGCTAGGTTCTGCAGTGGTTTGTTACACAACCGTTCATAACTGAAATGCCCAACACCAAAGTGAGATAAGACCCAAGAACGACTTCAGATGTCATCTGGATTGGGTGGTGTGACATAGCACGGAAACCTGAGTCCCAATAGCCGGGCATGGTGGTGCCAGCCTGTCATCCCAGTACTTGGGAGGCTGAGACAGGAGGATCGCAGGTTCGAGGACAGCCTCAGCAAGTAGTGAGACTCTCAGCAACCTAGCGAGACCCTGGTGGGAGGTAGAATGTCTCTGGTTTCAATCCACAGTACCAAAAATAAAACAAAACAAACAAAAAAGCGTGAATCCTCACGAATCCCGTCTGCGTCAAAAACTTGGAGAAGTGAAACAAGTTTTTGAACTCACGGTCTGAGTTACCCAAATGCAGTTCTGAAGAACTCCAAACGATGATCAGCCGGAATCTGCGAAGCTAACTTGTGATTCTAGACGCATAAGCATAGACTGGCTGCTGGTTTATTATGAACTTATCATGGGAAACCAAGTGCATAAGAAACATCTCGAGCAGCCCACAGAATGTTTCTGGAAACATTGAAGTTAGAATGTTTGTGCTATGAGCTGGGCATGGTGGCGCAAGCCTGTCATCCCAGTACTTGGGAGGCTGAGACAGGAGGATCGCAGGTTCAAGGCCAGCCTCAGCAATTTAGTGAAACCCTCAGCAACTTAGTGAGACCCTGTTTCAAAAAACTAAAAAAATAAAATGGGGCCGGGGTGTAGCTCGGAGGTAGAATGCCCCGGGTACAATCCTGAGTACCGCAAAAAATAAATGAATAAATAAATAAGGTTGTGCCCGGCTTCCTGAAGACAAAAAGCTTTTCTGAAAATGATGTATGAATGAATTTTACCTTCGACTGTTAAGGTGTATTCATTAGTAAAGGCTGTTCAATCTGATAGCGTTTGATTCAGATCATGGTTCGACTCTGACCACAGAGTTGTGGAACCAGGTCTCGCAGCCCGCGTCTTTCCGCAGCGCTGAATGGGTGGCGTGTGTTTGTATCGGGCATTCCTGACCCCCGGGCGCGAGGCGCTGTAATGTCAGAGCCCGTGCTTAACTCATTGAGCATCTCAGCTGAGACGATGCCAGCATGGTAGATTATGTGCCTCCTGGGTAAAGGCCAACCTCTTTTTGGCAGCAGCAGTTCAGGGCCACCTTTGGTGTAGATTACACAGGTGCAGTGCGAGTCCGGCCCCTGGAGTTGGGTGATGAGCCGGCCTGGATCTGCCCCTGCCCACCTCCCCAGCTGTCTTTGAACCTGTGATCCTCCTGTCTCAGCCTCCCAAGTACTGGGATTATAAGCGTGTGCCACCATGCCCGGCTTTAAACTCAGTTTATTTTTTTGCGGTACTGGGGATTGAACCCAGGGGCATTCTACCTCCGAGCTACACCCCCAGCCCTATTTTTTTATTCTTTATTTTGAAACAGGGTCTCACTAAGTTGCAGAGGGCCTCACTAAGTAGCTGAGGCTGGCCGCGAACCTGGATCCTCCGGTCTCAGCCTCCCAAGTACTGCGATTACAAGCGTGTACCACCACGCCCGGCTCTAAACTCAGTATATAAAACTGTGCCCTGTCCGCTCTCAGATTCCAGGCGGGGGTGTGGTCTTGACCTTGCAAGCAAGCTGTTCTGTGTCTCAGCTGCTGCGTCTGGGCTGTCACACTTTCCATCGCGGGAGGAAGCTCCGGGGTGCGCTCCACCCACAGAGGCCGTGCAGAGAGGCTGCTGGCTCCGCAATGGAATGGTTGATCATGGAGAACAAAGGAGCGAGCCCAGCCCGGCGAGCACGGTGTGGACGCTGGTGCTGTGCACCAGGTCCTGGTGCCTGGGCTGGTGCCTGGTGAGGCCAGGGAGGAGGGAGCACTCTTGCTTGGGGAGGACTCTGCCCTCCTTGCCTCCCTCCCTCCAGGCCCTAGCCCTGGTGCTTCTCGGCCCATTTCCTATCGTGCTATTGCTCGTACGCCTGGTGCGTGTCACGGCCCACTCCCTCCAGGGCCATCTTACTGTCCCCCTGAAACCCAGGGGTCAGTGGGCATGCGCACGGCTGTTCTGACAGCTTCCCTAGTGAGGGCCCATTAGTGAGAAAGGCCAGTGGGTGTGTTTTCTTGGGGAGGTGAAAGGGAACATTCTTCTTCTAGCCACTCTGCAGGCCGGGCCCCTGACCTCACTTTCCTGGGGTGTTCTGTACAGAGGCTCCTTGCTTCTGCCCGCAATACCACAGATTCCTAATTATTCATACCACTTCTGAGCCAGCCTGAGGTCTGCTTTGCATTATGTATTGAAATTGGCTGATAAGAACGGATCTGTGGTTTCCAATTATTTCCTTGTTTGTTTGTTTTGGTGCTGGGGATTGAATTCAGGGATCTTGACCTCTGAGCCACACCCCCAGCCCTTTTTACTTTTTATTTTGAAAGAGGGTCTCGCTAAGTGGCTGAGGGTCTCACTAAGTTGCTGAGAGTAGCCTCGAACCTTCGATCCTGCGCCAACACGCCTGGCTATTTTTCCTGTTCTTTCTGGATGCCTGTGTCCGTGCTTTGCAGAGAATTTTCTTCTTTGAATCCAGCTTTTCATGTAGACTGAGCGAAACCCACTTACCTCTCTGGGGATTATACAGAATTAATAAAATCAGGAACGGGGTACTTTTCCACGCATGGGCCCCGAGTATGAATTGCTATTGAAGGAACTTTTTAACGTGATATGATTTGTCTAGAGAGTTGGGAATTTAAGAGATGTGTTTATTGATGAACAGTAAGGTGCATTTTATTTAACAACAACAACAATATTTGTGGGGAGTGGCTGTCTCCACGCTGAGATGTCTGTTCGCACTGGATCCTACACTGAAGTCAGAATATAGTGACAGCTTCTGTTTCCATAGCTGCGGCATCTGTTTGCAAAAACATAAGGCTGGGAGCTCACTGTAGGTCGGTGCACATGGAGAAGCTGAAATGGAAATGAAGCTTTATTCAAAATACAAGCTTCGAAATAAAAACTTCCTGTTCCCCCTGGGTGCGTAGGTGAGACTTTTTTTTTCTTCATTTTTCAAACTTTGTGAGCTTTGCAGCTTAACTTCAGACATTGATGTGGAGGGATCCTGATTGCCCCCCCCCCATGACCCTGTCAATTCAGGAAGCCCCTCAATATTTCCATATATGACAGATGACTCACTGGAAACCCATTGTCCTTTATAGGTTGACACAACCATCATCGACCCGTCATGTGGTTATAAAGACAGAAGAGTTGCTGTGGTTATTTTTTCTAGCAGGCTTGGGCATAAAGCGTGAGTCATTAGATTCACTCCACACTCATTGAGTTTGACAATGTTCCGGGCACAGAATAGGTAGAAGGGAGTCTTCGTGTGTGTGTGTGTGTGTGTGTGTGTGTGTGTGTGTGTGTGTGGTACTAGGGATGGAACCCAAGGGCCTTCTACTTCTGATCAACACTCCCAGCCCCATTTTTATTTTTATTTACAAACAGGGTCTCGCTAAGTTGCGGAAGGCCTCACTAAGTAGCTGAGGCTGGCTGCGAACTCAGATCCTCTGGTCTCAGCCTCCCAAGTACTGGGATTTCAAGCCTGCGCCGCCTCGCCCGGCTTGGGAGTCCTCGTTTTAATCCGGGTTTGTGCATAGAGTGTGAAGCACCGAAGTGCTGATCCTGCGTGATGGTTGGAAAATGCCTGTTAAGTAGGGTCCCCATTTCTCCATCGGGTTAAACTCTACCTTTGGGGGGGTTCATCTCAGAGGTCACTGCAGACCTCGTTCATTAAGCACTTACTCTGTGCACAGATTGACTTTCTCTCTACCTCCGTGTGTCATCTCATTCATTCCTTGCAACAACCCTGTAGCATTCAGTACTGTATTACTTCCCATCTTATTGATGAGAAAACAGAGGGTCGTAGGGGTTAACTCACTTGACTTTGCTGAACATCACCTAGTGACTAATGCTGACTGTGTCCTTTTGTCCCCAAAGGAGTTGGGCTGGTAGTAGAAGTACTTAAGGAAATGCATTTGTGGCTGTGTGGTCGCGGGTAGGAAAAGTGCTCATATCCAGGCTGTGTGGAGGCGCTACTGGGGAGGCTGAGGTAGGAGGATCACATGTTTGAGGCCAGCAGGGGCAACTTAGGAAGGCCCTGTCTCAAAATAAAAATACCAAGGGCTGGGGATGGATCTCAGCTGTGGTGCCAGCCTAGCATGGGATGGGACGCAGGGCCTCACACATGGCAAAGAAAATAACACAAACACAAACAACAGCAACAACAAAAGCCAGGCCCTACGGAGGGCTCGGACTGAGAAGAGCTGCTCTCTTCCCGGCTCTTGCTCCGTGTCCTCTCTCTGGGCCTTTCTCACTCCGGTCTTCATATTCTCTGTCCCAGGGCGCGAGGGCTTGGCGGCGCTGATCTTGGGTTTATTACTAATTCAGGCTGCTGGACGCGAGGGCAGGTGAGGCCTCCCGCGCCCGCTTCCCACGGCGCCCGGCTCCCTCCCCACCCCAGGGACCCCGTGCCCATTCAGAGTGAGGACACAGGCCAGTGTGCGGCTCCTAGTTTAGGACGTTTGACCCTTCTCAGACAAAGCAGTGGCTTCCCAGCCCGGCAGCTCACATTTCCAACGAGCTACCTTCCAGGGATTTGTATGGAGGGGCCGCTCCTGCCACCCTGCCTGGCTCTGGCCAGCCTCCAAGATCCCTCCTGGTGATCCAGGAATGTGAAAACCTGCTTCTTTCTTTTCTTTTCTTTTCTTTTCTTTTCTTTTCTTTTCTTTTCTTTTCTTTCATTTTTGGCAGTACTGGGGATTGAACCCAGGGACATTCTACCTCCAAGCTACACCCCCAACCCTATTTTTTAATTCTTTATTTAGAAATAGGGTCTCACTAAGTTGCAGAGGGCCACACTAAGTAGCTGAGGCTGGCTACCAATCTGCAATCCTCCTGTCACAGCCTCCCAAGTACTGGGATTACAAGTGTGCGCCACCGCACCCAGCAAAACCTGTGGTTTTCTGACCCGGGTTTGCCACACCGCATGGCCTGTCACCACTGTGATGTGTCTAAGAGCGGCTTCCATCCTGCCCACTTCCGGGCAGGCTGGCCTTGTGCCCCGGGGCCGCAGGCCGCAGGACTGTTGAACCAGCAGAGTGACTCTGGGGGGCTTGTGTGCCGAGGAAGCCCTTCTGCAGAGTTAGGTCCATGGTTCCTCTGCCTATGCTGGCCTGGGAGCGCTGACCCCTGGGGTCAGCAGCCAGGTTTAGCACGCTCTGCCAGGCTCCCAGCGTCTCTCAGATGACAAGTGTGCGCTGGGCCCCATCCAGCCGGTCTCTGTGTTGGAAGGCACAGAAAGGTTCCACTGGGGACGAAAGAGGAGAGGCAGGCTGTGAGCGGGCCCCGCAGCCCAGCGCATGGCCTTTGGCAGGAGACCGAGCTATTTATGGCACTTAAAAAAATCTGCTGCCGCTAGCTAGAGCCGGACAAGGACTGTTATGTAAGGCTGTGAGAATGTGCTGCTTTAATTCTCTTCTCTCCCTTCTGGGAGACGGAGATGGGCTTGCAGAAGGCAGCGTGGCCGGGTGTTTCTATTCTCTTCCTTGCTGCAGAATTATTTTGGGAACCAGGGATTTGGTCACATGGCGGCAGTTTTCATTCATGGGAACCAATCCACGATATGGATGCATCTTTCTTCATAGGCCTTTCCTGAGGGCAGTGTGTATGTGTGTGTGTATGTGTGTGTGTGTGTACACGTGTACACGCACACGGGTTGGCTTCTGTCCTGGACCAGGTATTAGAGGAGAGAGGGCTGGGCTCGGGACCTGAATTGGGCCAGTCACTTGCTCCAGTTGTCATGACTTATGGAAATCTTCGCTGAGTGATGTCGACTTCTGTATTATTTTGGGAGATTGGCTTTCTCCAGAGACAGAGGGAGGTGCAGAATTACAAGTGGCATTTATTTTTGGTGTGTGTGCACCTAGGCCTGAGTACGTGGGAAAGCAAGACACACACACACGTGCACACATGTACACACACATGTCAGGCGTTGCGCACGGTCACCAGGACACGTGCACAGGCATCTTGAAGTCATCCTAGCAGAATCTGCACCAGGGACTGCCGCTAGTCCCCAGCTGTTCAGGTCTCTCCTTCCAGGGGACCTGGAGGACTCTCAGAAGGTCACGGGAACCTGGGAGCTGTCCCCGAGACCATGGGGCACCGCCTTTCCTGCGCCTTCTGTCACCCTGCTGCTGCTCCCACTCTCTGACTGTCCTTGCTGGAAGGGTCTCTTCCAGATCTTTCTCGTCCTGTGGGTGGTCACACACACCTCCTCCCTCGAGGCTCCTGCCCTTTGCAGCATGGGGCTGCAGCAGCTGACCTTTTTGCAGCCATAAGAAATACTGCAGGTGCAGTGATGCGTGCCTATAATCCCAACACTTGGGAGGCTGAGACAGGAGGATCGCAAGTTCGAGGCCAGCCTCAGCAACTTCATGAGACCCTTTGCAACTGAGTGAGACCTTCTTGTCTCAAAATAAAAAAATAATTTAAAAAAAGGGCTGGGGTGTAGCTCAGAGGTAGAATGTCCCTGGGTTCAATTGCTAGTAACAAAAACAAGAGCAAAGCTTCCAGCCCTGCTTCTACCATTATCAGAGGTGACACTTTGAGCCAGGCCCTTAACTTTTCAAGTCTGTTCTGCACCTTTCCCAAAAGGACAAGAATGGTTGTACGGCACTCTAGCTTAGAGCAGCCTTACAGATGGGACAGATGTGTCACATGCGTGAGCGGCACAGTGCACCCAGGGGAGAGTGACTGTCCTGAGGGACCGAGGCTTCTCCTCGGGCTGGCTCTTCCCCCGAGCTGGCGCCATTGCTGGGAACCTGCCATCCGCCTCCTGCTCACCGCCCAGCTGTTGAGCTTTTACGTGACAGTCCCCAGCACTTAGCCACTTGTCCAGCTATTTAAGGAGCTAGCTTGGACTTTGGGGCATGCCAGCAAGGTCACACAGGGTAGGAGAGGGTGCGATGGAGGGTGGAGGAGGCAAAGGCTTCCAGTTGGCTGCCCACCAGCTGTCCACCGCCCAGCGTGGCCCTGGAGGCCAGACCCCGTCTTAGGGCTGCCTAGGGTGTGTGTTTCTCTCGTGTGGCTTTGTGGGGTCTTTTCTGAGTTCCTTTGCCCTCGTTACGGCAGAAGGGTTGTATTAAGAGACAGTGGACAGAGCACACACACACACCTGTAATCCCAGTACTTTGGAGGTTGAGACAGGAGAGTCGCAGGTTCAAGGACAGCCTCAGCAAGCTAGTGAGACTTGCAGCAACCTAGCAAGACCCTGTTTCAAAATAATAAGAAGGGCTAAGGGTGTAGCTCGGAGGTAGAATGCCACTGAGTTCAATCCCCAGTACCACACATACTCACACACACACACACACACACACACACACACACACACACACACAAGGATAGTGGACAGAGGTAGGAGAATGGTCAGTGGTCAAGATTGCATGGAGTCTCTGATTCTCCACTGAATGGTGAGCTCCTTTTTTTGTTTGTTTGTTTGTTTGTTGTGGTACCGGGGATTGAACCCAGGGGCATTCTGCCTCTGAGCTACACCCCCAGCCCTATTTTATTTTTATTTTGAAACAGGGTCTCACTAGGTGGCTGAGAGTCTCACTACTCGTTGAGGCTGTCCTTGAACCTGCGATCCTCCTGTCTAGCCTCCCAAGTCCTGGGATGACAGGCATGCACCACCACACCTGGCTCCGTGAGCTCCTTTAAGCACAGTTATTACAGCCATAAGGGAGTGAACAGCGTCTTTGGAGCCATTCAAGGCGGGGCTCCAACCCTCGGCAAGGGACTTAGTCACCCCCAGACTGTTTCCTGTCCTGTGAAAGTGGATGGTGATGTCACTTTCTAGGTGACGAGGCAAGGGTCATGCATGGCGGTTACTAAGCGCAGCGCCAGACCCGCAGCTCATTTATAATTCTAGGAGTGCTGGGCCTGCCTGTGCTTAAAAATAGCGCATGCTGGTGTTGTTACCTAGACAGGTGGCAGCTGCTCCAAGGAGCAGCTGTAAGCCGGGCGTGGTGGTGCACACCCGTCATCCCAGCACTCGGGAGGCTGAGATAGGAGGCTGGCAGGTTCCAGGCCAGCCTCAGCCATTTAAGCAAGACCCTCAGCAACTTAGCAAAATTGTTTTAAAATAAAAATATAGGGCTGGGCGTGGTGGCACACACTTGTATTTCCAGTACTTAGGAGGCTGAGACCGGAGGATCTGGGTTCGAGGCTAGTCTCGAGGCCAGTCTCAGCTACTTAGTGAGGCCTCCGCAACTTAATGAGATCCTGTTTCAAAATAAAGAATAAAAAATAGGGCTGAGGGTGTAGCTTGGAGGTAGAACACCCCTGGGTTCTATCCCTGGCACTGCCCCCCCCAAAATATATATATACATAGACATACATATACATATACACATATACATACATATATATATATATATATATATATATATATGTATATATATGGCTGGGCATGGTATTACGCTTGTAATCCCATATTTGGGAGGCTGAGACAAAAGGATCGCAGGTTCCAGGCCAGCCTCAGCCATTTAAGCAAGACCCTCAGCAATTTAACAAGACTGTTTTGAAATAAAAATGTAAAAAGGGCTGGGGGTGTAGCTCGGAGGTAGAAAGCTCCTGGGTTCAATCCAAGAGAGAGAGAGAGAGAGAGAGAGAGAGAGAGAGAGAAATCGGGAAAGAAGAAGTTGCTATAAGATGGCAAGAAAAGAATGGTCAGAGAATGGGGACCCCTCAGAGCTGGTCACACCTTACACAAGTCTCTTCATGAGCCCGGGGCCTCACTAAGTTGCTGAGGCTGCCCTCAAACCTGCGATCCTCCTGTCTCAGCCTCCTCAGTCCTGGGATTACTGGCCTGCGCCACCACGCCCGGCTCACACAGCTCTTTTCAGTACAGGTTCTGACCCACAGGAATCCCATGCCGCGGGGGAGGGTCTCAGGGACCGGCACATGTGCGCTTGGTTGAAGTTGAGGTCGGCAGCAACCTGGGATGAGCATCGGTAGCGGGTCAAGTGTGGTGACAGCGGGGGCCGCATGCACTGACTGTGCTGTTGAGCGCAGCGAGGCGGGGGCCGGGCCGGGCGCCCACACCAGCAGAGCTGCCTCCAAGCGCGCTTTCTCCTCCTCCTTTCTTCTGGCCCCTCTTTTGCTGAGCGGTTGACCAGGTTGCAGAATTTCTCACTCCTCTGCTGAGAAGAATCCCGCCTTCCCGGGCTCCGGGCCGGCCGCATTCAGCAGGCCTGACAGAGGCGCCTTCATCTCTCAGGCGTCCATATCCATTCCTGAAGCCCCGTTTGTTCTTGTGTCCCCTGCGCGAAAGAAGCCAGGCTTGGCGTGCCAGGGTGTGCTGGAGCCAGACTGGCCAGGGCGTTGCCTGCTCTGCTCCTGAGCCCCACGTCGGCCTCACAAACTCCTGTGCACATCAACCGAGGGGAGGACAGAGGACAGAGGATATCACAATGTGCCACAGATCAGTGTCCCCCAGGGTTCCCATCAAGTGTCACAGTTCAGTGGTGGGGCACACCTGTAATCCCAGTACTTGGGAGGCTGAGACAGGAGGATCACAGGTTCAAGGCCAGCCTCAGCAACTTAGAGAGACCCTCAGCAACTTGGCAAAACCCTGTTTCAAAATTTTAAAAAAGGGCTGGTGGTATAGATTAGAGATAGAATGCCCCTGGGTTCAATCCCTGATACCCCCCAAATTAAAAATTGCAACCTGAACCCACAGCATGTAACTTTTCTAAAGCTTTTTTCCAGGCATATTCATGGACTCTTAAGTAACGGTGTCCTTCTCTCTGGATTGTCCCGTAGAGTCCCTGTGAGCCGCCTCTGCTGGTGTGCCAGACCTCCCAGGGGCTGCCTGCCCGACTGCCCCAGACTCCGGCAGCGGGGCCCCCGATGGCAGTGGGCACCTCCCCCTGAAACCTGCCAAGCTGGACGCCACAGCTCCGCACGACGACACTTCGGCCAGCTCCGTGCCCCCTCCGGAGGTGTGCAGCCATGCGGTCCTAGCCTGCAGCCCGGGCCTTCCTGAAGAGCACTATGTGAGCGAGGCTGTGGAAGATGCTCCCGGCAGCAGAGGGTACCGGGATGCCTGCACCATCACCGGTACGGGGCCCTTCCTGTGCCAGGGCAGAGGGAGGGAGGCAGGCGTGGGAGCAGGTCCGGGGAGGTCCGTGGGGTGGGACCACAAATGCGCAGAAGGGTCTGAGCTCTGGGGGGAGAGAGACCTCCCATCCAGAACGCCCTGGCTAGTGAGTCGTTCTGTGACATGGACAAGTCAGCGCCTCAGGGAATCATCATGCAGGTTGAACACAGTGACGCTGAGCCCGGGCAGCGCGCAGGCCCGTCAGGAGTGCTCAGGGGACCCGGCCCGTCGCTCCTCTCTCTGCAGCTCCGTCTTCACATGTAGGCAGGTGTAATAGAAGTAAACACAGCATCCTTGTGGGATGCAGGGACGGAGAACTGCACAGAGCGCCCTTTGTCCACCATGAGGATTCTCACAGGTATCTGGACTCACGGATACTCCTGTCTGTCACACCATCCCGGTGTCCCAGGAACAGGACAATCACTGTCAGGTCCACTGCTGGCATCCAGCGTTCCGTCCCTTTGTCCTGGAGCTCCTGCTCAGTCCCTTTCCCTGGGGAATGTTGAGACAGGCCCGGAGCCAGCCCCAGGAGGGGGTCTGTGAATGGCAGCGGGGTGGGTGGTGCGGGCGGCAGCCGCGAGCGACAAGGTCACAGCTGAAGCCAGGGGCATCCCTGTAGACGTTCGCTCTCTCTTTCCTTTTTGTCTTCAATGCCTGCTTTTGTCCTCCTGTTTTTTTTTTTTTTTTTTGCGGTACTGGGGATTGAACCCAGGGGCGTTCTACTTCCGCGCTACACCCCTGGCCCTATTTTTTATACTTTATTTTGAAACCGGGTCTCACGAAGTTGCGGAGGGCCTCACTAAGTAGAGAGAGAGAGAGAGAGCTGAGGCTGGCTGCGAACCCGGATCCTCTGGCCTCCACCTCCCAAAGTACTGGGATTATAAGCGTGCGCCACCACGCCCAGCTGTCCTCCTGTTTGAAACAGTGCCGGATAACACTTTATTATTTTTTTTTTGTGGCACTGGGAATTGAACCCACGGGCATTCTATCTCTGAGCTACCCTCCTGTCCCCCAGCCTTATTTTTGAAACAGGGTTTCACTAACTTGTGGAGGGCCTCATTAAGTTGCTGAGGCGGCTGCCAACCTGCGATCCTCCTGTCTCAGCCCCTCAAGTACTGGGATTATAAGCGTGCGCCACCACGCCCGGCTTATTTTATCATTTTTTAAATTTGCAAACAGGGTCTCGCTAAGTTGCTGAGGCTGGCCTCAAACTTGCCATCCTCCTGTCTCAGCCTCCCAAGTACTGACTGGGATTACAGGCATGTACCACCATGCCTGGCTTTCCCTTTCTTGGTAAATGGTTCTAACCTCAGTCCTGTCGTCGGGGGCCCCAAACCTTAGCGATAGTCATGGCTTCTGTTTCTCTTCCACAACCCAGTTTGCCAGGAAATCGGTTGGCTTTGTCTCAAGGGTGCATCCAGAATTTGGCCATTTCTCACGCTCCACAGCACCGCACCCCCCAGCTGGACCTCCCTCTGCCACTTGTACCCCAGCTCAGTCCCTGCTCTGCGTCGCCGTGAGCATTGGCTTTTCTTTTTTTTTTTTTTGGTGTGGTACTGGAGATTGAACCCAGGGGCATTCTACCTCCAAGCTACACCCCCAACCCTATTTTTTATTCTTTATTTTGAAACAGGGTCTCACTAAGTTGCAGAGGGCCTCACTAAGTAGCTGAGGCTGGCTGTGAACCCGGATCCTCTGGTCTTAGCTTCCCAAGAACTGGGATTACAAGCGTGCGCCACCACGCCTGGCTGAGCCTTGGCTTTTCAATAGAGTCAGGGGGCTTGGCTCTCCCCCAGTTCTCTGTGAGCTCCTGACTTGAGTATCCTTTACCAGCCTGAGGATCCTCTCTCTGCCCCCCGACCCATCTCCTCTGCGCCCACTCCACCCCAGGCGCCCTGGCCTCCTCGCTGGTCGTCGGACACCCGGGCACAGCTCGCCTCAGGGCGTTGTGCTTGTGCTTGCTGCCGTCCCCCAACGTCTTTATGGCCTCCTCTTCCTTTCCCAAGAGGTATTTCCTTAGGTACCTTTGTGTCCCCATGGAAGGAGTGACCCCCCGCCTCTCCCACCCCTTTCCTACTTTTCTGCCCAGACTCACCCCTCCTCTGAGTTGCTACGTGCCGCATTTCACCTGCCAAATTTGCAGTAGAATATAAACTAATCTCCTGCAATCCCAGGGACTAAAACAGTACCTGTCCATGGCCGGTGCTTACTGACACGCTTATCAAGCGAACAACCTGTGTGGTGTAGTGATGACCAGGACCTCAGGAAGTGGGTGCCACGATTCTCTTTTGGCAGGTGAACAGGCTAAATCAGGAAAAGTTCGGCACTTTGACGAGAATCGCTGAGACCCGGGTGGCGGGAGTCCTTCCAGGTCTGTGGGGCTCCAGGGCACACGCGTTCTCTGCCATCGCCGGGGAGACGGATGAGCAAGTGGAGACAGGCTGCACACTGGGGTTGGCGCAGTTATAAGCACGGACACAGGGGCTCTGAGGAGGGTGCTCCACCGAGCCTTAGAGGAACGGGCAGGGAAACCAGGAGGCTGCATGGAGGAGGCGCTGTCCCCACGTCTTCATTTGTCTAAACATGACCTTACCCTTGGGGTTTCTACTGGTGTCTGTCCCAGTGAAATCCAGGAAACATCCAGCCTGCTAAACCAGTTTCACTTTCTCTGAACGTGACAACCAAGAGCGCAGAAATGGCAGAATTGGAGGCTGAGACACGAGCCGGAGGACCTGGTGGCTCGAGGTCCTTCGTTGGGGTGCCTGCAACAGGGGACAGCTGAGAAGCAGCTCGGGTGGGCACGTCTGGTGCAGAAATGTCAGCCTCGGCACCGTTGGTGTTTAAGGTGCCGGGCAGCCGGGCGATGCCGAACCTATTCAGGTTCAATTCTTCTAAGATGGTTGCAGAAAGGAAGACAGGAGGAAAAAGCCTTCTCTCAGAGACCTTGAACACCCCAAGAAGGCGTCTGCGGACTCCGAGGGCTTTGCCCAGCGCAGTCCAGGGACACCGCCTGGCATCGAGCCGCGGATAAATTCACTCCACCCCCAGTGCCCACTGAGCCCCGACCTGAACAGTAGACTTTCTGTTCCACTTCAAATCCTAGGCAACTCCGAATGGCCGTCGCAAAGCCCCGGTCTCCCCTCTACTCCCCGGCTCGACCCAGAGGTATCACATTTTGGGGTGCGTCATTTTCAGTTTGGGGCGGTTCAACCAGATGAGCAGATAGGGTTCTCCGCTGCCGCGGTTACGTAACCCATTGTGCTCCTGGGGCAGCTCCGACCTGAGGATTCGTCCTAACAAGCCAGCTCAGAAAAGTGCTAGGACGGCTCCGACGGGGGCCGTGTCCAGGCCGGGCTCCATGGAGGATCCCTCTTCTCTCTGAGGTGCCTTTGGAGTTCTGGCCGCCCATGGCGTTAGTTTTTCAGCTGGGGCAGCCCGCCAAGGCCCAGCCCGTGCCGGGACTCCGCGGGGGCCAGCGCCTGAGGACTAGCGCCTGCGGTAAGTGCGCTCGCCGCTGTGCGTGCTCCTAGTTTTCTAGAAAGAACCGAAGGAGAAGGGGTTTCTCTCTTGCTGTGGGCTGTGTGGGAGGGAAATTGCAATGTTGAATGATGGATAGGCAGAGCGGTGAGGCTGCTCCGCACTCCCCCAACCCTGCCTCAACCCCGCTCCAGGCTTGGAGGAGGCTGGTGACCGCTGCAGGTGTGCCAGGGCAGCAGGGCTGAGTCGGGACAAGGCCCCCTGGACTCAGACCCCCTTCCCTTTCGCAGTTCTCTGCAGCAAGGCCAGTAGTGTCTCTAAGACTCCGTCCGATCTCTCCAACTTTGCCTTTTCTCAAATCTTAGTCTTTATCCCGGTTTCTTAGCACCTAGCCTGGTATCCTGAGTCAGCAGGAAGTTTTCAATTATGGAGAGCGGGGAGGGAAGCGCTGTCCATCCCCGCTCTTCTTGCTGTCTTGGCTCTGTGACTCCTGTCCCCGCCCGGTGATGGACAGCTTGCAGGGCATGTCTGCGCCAGCTGCTCACTCTTGCTGTGGGGCCGTGGGCCGATCCGTGTATGACGGGGGAATGACCCATCTGGTTTCTGTCTCATCTGCACTCTGGTTTTGGTTGTCTGGGCCAAAATCCAGTGAATTCCTGAGAGGCATGTGTGCCTTTTGTCCCAGTCCGGGCAGTTTTAGGTTTTAAGAGACATAAGTCATTGAATAAGGCTAAAGACACTTAAAAAAAAAAAAAAACTGCACTGAGGATGGAACCCAGGGGCATTCTACCTCTGAGCTACACCCCCAGCCCTATTTTATTTTATTTTTTATTTTGAAGCAGAGACTCACTAAGTTGCTGAGGCTAGACTCCAACCTGAGATCCTCCTGTCTCAGCTTCCCAGGTACTGGGATTACAGGTGTGCCCCAAAGACACTTGCACTCTGCCCAAATCTTGATGCACACACGTTGAACCAGCATGTGTCCAGGGCCAGCTCACTGCTGGGCTGATGTTAATTACTGGGGTCCATCCATGAGAACTATTCTGCTCTGAGAACCCAGAGGTAAACAGAGGTGGAGTGGAGCCACCGCAACCCAGAAAACCTGGTGAGAAGGGCAGAGGGGAAGAATGCTCATCCCCACAGGCCTGCCTGCAGACACTTTCCATCACAAGACTGCCATTTCGGGATTTTTCTTTTCCTGTCACTAATTTTTCTTTTCTTTTTTTTGGGGGGGGTACTGGGGATTGAATCCAGAGGCATTCTTCCTCTGAGCTACTCCTCCAACCTTTTTTTTAATTTTTTGAAATAGGGTTTCACTAGACTGATGAGAGTCTCACTACTTGCTGAGGCTGTCCTCGAACCTGCAATCCTCCTGTCTCAGCCTCCCAAGTACTGGGATTACAAGCATGCACCGCCATTCCTGGCTCCAGTTGCTAATTCCAGCCACTGAACTCAAAGTTTTAGCCTCTAAAAACATGCTCAAGTAGAACATTATAGACTTCTTGCACATTTTTTTTTGTGGTACTGAGGATAGAACTCAGGGGCATTCTACCTCCAAGATACACACCCAGACCTATTTTATTTTATTTTTGAAACAGAAACAGGGTCTCACTAAGTTGCAGAGGGCCTCACTAAGTTGCTAAGGCTGGCTGCCAACCTGTGATCCTCCTGTCTCAGCCTCCCAGGTACTGGGATTACAAGCGTGCGCCACCATGCCCGGCTGACTTCTTGCACATTTTATTAATTCAGTTTACAGTATTGGTGATCAATTTCTGTCCAACATAACTTTAAATAATGTTTTCCATTGGAATTTTGTAGTCTAAGTGGCAATGATTGGGCTATGAATCAAACAGAAGCAAATAGACAGTAAAATCTCCCTCCATTGACAGTGGGAGAAAATGGAACTTAGAAACTAGGAAATTGCAAATATTTTCTAAATTTGTCATTTAGAAGTGTTTTCCCCTCCCCTCAGTGGAATCTCCCGTTTTGCTGTTGCTCTATTTTTGCACATGGGATGAGGGAGGGAGTCCTGTGAGTTCTGTTAGACTGATTTCTACAGTGAACGTCTCCTCTTCCCCCAAACGCAAAAATACTCACCTACGCCTTCTAAATATGCTCTAAGTGATTTAGGGGCTACCAGCTGGATCTTCCTTCTCTCTGTTCCTCATCAGATGAGTGGATAGAATATTTCTCACATAGAGTTTTTTATTTTTTGTTTTTCAGTACTGGGGATTGAACCGGGGGGGGGTGCTCTACCTCTGAGTTACACCCCCACTCTGTGTGTGTGTGTGTGTGTGTGTGTGTGTGTGTGTGTGTGTGTGTACGGGGGATTGAACCCAGGGTCATTCTACCTCTGAGCTTTACCCCCAGCCCTATTTTTTTTTTTTGAAACAGGGTCTCACTAGGTTGATGAGAGTCTCACTACTTGCTGAGACTGTCTTTGAACCTACAATCCCCCTGTCTCAGCCTCCCAAGTACTGGGATTATAGATGTGTACCACTCCTTTTTATTTTAAGACAGGGTCTCCCTAAATTGCCCAGTCTGGCCTTGAACTTGGGATCCTTTTTCTTTAAACTCCGGAATCACTGGTATTACAAGTGTGGGCAGACCTGCACCACACAGGGTTTTGGATGTAAACTGTAAAATGCAGTTACAATGTAAGATTCTTGACTTGTAATTGGGGCTACTCTTTCTCAGGTGCTGGATATATTTCTGTCTTCCTCCTAATTGGTTTTAGTGATGCATTTGAAATAAGTTTTCAATGTGTCTAAGGTTTCAGGCTTGAGTGTTACAACATTACAGTCTTCACCCATCCAAGCCATTTTGGGAGACAGGCAAGAAGGAGGTTATAATTGTTTGGGTTTTTTTTTTTTTTTTTTGGTACTGGGGATGGAACCTAGGGCCATTCTACCTCCGAGCTACACCCCAGTCCTATTTTTTATTCTTTATTTTGAAACAGGGTCTCACTAAGTTGTGCAGGGCCTCACTAGCTTGCTGAGGCTGGCTGTGTACCTGTGATCCTCCTGTCTCAGCCTCTTAAGTACTGGGATGACAAGCATGCGCCACCACGCCCGGCAAGAAGTTATAATTGAAAACAAAAAAACAGGCACTTGCTGGCACAGCTGGTCCTCAGCCCTTGGACCCAGTGCTTCCTGCCCGACTGAGGTCTGCCGTAGGGTCAATCCTGTGACCAGGATTGATGGAGATGGAGTGCAGGGCACCCCACTGCAGGAGTGGGCAGTGCAAGAGTGGAAGCAGGAGGCGGCTATGGTGCCTCTTAGCCCCTGACCTCAGAAGCCATGTGGTCACCTCCTTCCTGTTCTGCAGGACTCATGGGCCAGCTGAGATGCAGTGTGTGTGTGCGCGTGTGTGCGTGCATGTGTGTGCGCGCGCATGTGCATATGTGTGCGGGCATGTGTGCGCGTGTGTCCATGCACATGCGTGTGCGCACATGTGTGTATATGTGTGCATATATGTGCATGTGTGTGTGCGTGTGTGTGCACACGTGTGCGTGTGTGTTGTGGGTGCCACACTAGGCAGGCAGGGATCACAGGGCCCTCTTGGAGGCACACGGTTCCCCAGCATGACACTCCTGTGACGTAGTCTCATTGCCATCTCCATTTACAGATGAGGAAACTGAGGCACAGAGAGCTTAAGTACCCTGTGTGGTGTCACAAAATGTGGTGGCGGAGCCAGGCTTGAAATCCAGGCTCTTGCCTTAGAGTCTTCCTTCTTAATTCCCAGTATTTTATGAGCCTCCTTGACTGTGATCTATAGTAAAAAAGAAAGCTGAGCCGGGTGTGGTGGCACACACCTGTAATCCCAGCACTTGGGAAGCTGAGACAGGAGGATCGCAGGTTTGAGCCCAACCTCAGTAACTTAACTTTGTGAGACTCCTGGGAGCCTAGCAAGACCCTATTTCAAAACACAAAAATAAAAAGGCTGGGGGCATAGCTCAGAGGTAGAACACCCCTCCCTGGGTTCAATCCTTAGTAACCCTCCCCCCAAATTAAAAAAAAAGAAATCTCATTTCACGTTGTGAGCCCACACGCACTCACACACAGACCTCAAACAGGAGTCCCACAGAATAACCTTTATCCTTATTCCTTGCCATTCACTTGGATATTTTCTGTCCTGTTTCCTTCAGGGAAAGAGAAAGAAGCTAATTGTGATTCACCAAATTGCTCTTCTCCTTCCTTGCTGTTTGCAATCTTTTGCCCTGTTCCATCTTGCCTCTGTGGAAATTTAAAAGCCATGCGTCTCGGCAGAGCTCACCCCTAGGGACCCTGGCTTAACAAGCCCGCAGCACAGCACAAGTGCGGCAGCTTAGAGAGGCGCCCTGGCGTTTCACACCCTCAGCAGAGTCCCAGCGTCCAATCTTTCCTCCAAAGGAAGCACCGTTTCTTACGTGTTTTTCTAAAATATCCTGTGCATCGGACGTGGTGGCACACGCTTGTAATCCCAGTACTTGGAAGGCTGAGATAGGAGGAGCACAGGTTCGAGGACAGCCTTAGCAAGTAGTGAGACTCTCATCAACCTAGCGAGACCCTGTTTCAAAATAAAAATAAAATAGGGCTGGGGGTGTAGCTTGGAGGAAGAGTGCCCCTGGGTTCAATCCCCAGTGCAAAAAAAAAAAAAAAAATCCTGTGCATGCGCATTATAGATATCTCCTTCCCCCTTTCTTTTTTTTCTTTTTTTTTTTGGCAGTACTGGGGATTAAACCCAGGGGTATTCTACCTCCGAGCTACACCCCCAGCCCTATTTTTTGTTCTATATTTTGAAACAGGGTCTCACGAAGTTGTGGAGGGCCTCACTAAGTAGCTGAGGCTGGCCGCGAACCTGGATCCTCCAGTCTCAGCCTCCCAAGTACTGGGATTACAAGCGTGCGCCACCACGCCCGGCTATCACACTCTTTTTATTGGTGACATATTATTTGTTGCTTCCAAGAGTCACACTTAATTAAATTAATTCTCTATTGAGACGTGTAGATCGTTCTCAGTGTTTTGTAGAGGTCCTCAGGTCCCCCATATCCAAGTAAGTATGTGACGAATGTGCTCCCGGGCTTCCTGGAGCGGGGGCTTGATCTTGGTGGGGATTGTCAGAAAGGTTGTACTTTACATATTGTTCAGATAACACAGGAGACTGTGCGGCCCGCACCACCTGCCGCCCAACCAAACACTTTGCTCTTTGCCCGCCGAGGGGTAGAGAGCAGTACAACACGTGGCCTTCATTTGTGTTCTTCTTGGTTTGCGGAGGTCCACCCTCTTTTGGTATTTACTAATCAAAAGAATTTTTAAATTTTTTGCAGCACTGGGGATTGAACCCGGGGCCCAACACATGCTGGGCAAGCTCCCTACCACTGAACTTCCCTCCCCTCCCCAGTAATTTTGTGTGAACCCAGAGGCGTTCGACCTCTAACCTACACCCCCAGCCCTATTTTTTAATTTTTATTTTGAAACAGGGTCCTGCTAGGTTGATGAGAGTCTCACTACTTGCTGAAGCTGTCCTTGAACCTGTGATCGATGCTTCTGCCTCAGCCTCCCTAGTACTGGGATTACAGGTGTGCGCCACCTCGCCTGACTCAAGGATGACCCCTTGTCCTTTGCTTCTTCCCTTGCTCCCAAGGAATTGTTCTCTTTACTCCTTCACTGCCCTCCCCAGCCAGGAATTCTGGAATTCCAATGGAGTCTGCTGGGAGCAATGGGCCTGGCTCCAGGAAGCGGAGTATGTTTATCTATCCATCAGAAGGTAACGGTGGCTTATTGGGAGGAAGAGTGATTTGTTGTTGATGTTGTTCATTTGTTTGTTTGTTTTGTACTGGGGATTGAACCCAGGGGCTTTCTACCTCTGAGCTACGCCCCCAGCCCTTTCGCTTTTTTTTTTGTTGTTGTTGTTGCACTGGGGATTGAACCTAGAGGCATTCTACCTCCAGGCTAAACCACCAGCCCTTTTATTTTTTATTTTGAAACAGGGTCTTTCTAGGTTGCTGAGAGTCTTCCTATGTTGCAGAGGCTGTCCTTGAACCTGCAGTCTTCCTGTCTCAGCCTCCCAAGTACTGGAATTACAGGCATGTGCCACCACGTTCAGCCTCATTTTTTATTTTGAAACAGGATCTCATTAAACTGCTGAGGCTGGCCTGGAACCTGCGATCCTCTTGTCTCAGCCTCCCAAGTACTGGGATTATAGGCGTGCGCCACCCTGCTCAGTGGTGATGTTTCTGTGAAAGTACTTAGAAGACTGAAGCTCTGAATTCAGTCCAGTACAAGACTCCACGGTGTTGGGAATGTTCTCGATCTGCATTATTAGCCACACGAGGCCGTTGAATGCCTGAGTGTAGTTGTTGTGACTGAAGACTAATTTTAGCATTTTGTTTAATGTGAATTAATTTGAATTTAACTAGGCTCATGTGGCTAATGGCAACATATTGGCAACACAGCCCTGTGCATTTTTATGGTTTGTAGAAAGGCATCCTCTCAGCCAGACGTGGTGGTGCGCACTTGTGATCCCAGTACTTGGGAGGCTGAGACAGGAGGATAGCAGGTTCGTGGCCAGCCTCAGCTACTTAATGAGGCCCTCCAGAACTTAGTGAACCCTGTTTCAAAATAAAGAATAAAAAATAGGTCTGGGGGTGTAGCTCGGAGGTAGAATGCCCCTGGATTCAATCCCCAGTACCACCGGAAAAAAACGGCATCCTCTCTCCATTAAAATGTTTTCTTTTCTTTTTATTTTATTTTTTAATTAATTAATTAATTTATTTATTTATTTATTTTGGTGGTACCAGGGATTGAACCCAGGGGCAATTTACCTCTGGGCTACACCCCCAGCCTACTTTTTATTCTTTATTTTGAAACAGGGTCTTACTAAGTTGCGGAGGGCCTCACTAAGTAGCTGAGGCTGGTCACGAACCTGGATCCTCTGGTCTCCGCCTCCCAAGTACTGGGATTACAAGCGTGAGCCACCACACCCGGCTCATTAAAATGTTTTCATAGACCTTTAATGTATGGTCTATGCTTGAAAACAAAAACAGAACCAAAAATTATTAGTTGTGGACATGACTGGCATCTGCATCTTTCATAAAAAGTGATTTACACGGGGTGTGGTAGTACACACCTATAATCCCAGTATTTGGGAGACTAGATGGGAGGATCGCAGGTTCAAGACCAGCCTCAACAACTTAGTGAGATTCTTTACAACCTAGAGAGACCCTGTTTCAAAATAGAAAATAAAAAGGGCTGAGGATGTAGTTTGGAGGTAGAATGCCCCTGAGTTTAATCCCCAGCACCCCCCCACACACATACACAGTTATCCTGTGCCTTCATCTCTAAAATGGGCATCATCATCATCATAATATCGTAGAAATTCAGATAATGCTTATTAAATGCCTAGCATTGTGGTGCATGAAAATGTTCAATAAATATTAGCAACTGTTTCCCCCCGGCTCAGCATAATTGCCAATTTTTCCTCTAAAGCCGCCTCAACCGCCCCAGTTCAGGGTAAAATTCTTGGGTGGCGCTTTCCTGTCCCCCAATGAGGGCACTACACTGCTGGGCGTAGGTTCAGGACCCTGCTGGGGCTCACCCGTGGACATAGTGGGACCTCGTGTAAACGTGTGATTTCAGTCTTTAAGTTCCCCAGACATCTGTCTTGAAAAACAGAGCAAACAAGATCCCACGCGCTCTGGGAAGGGGTGCTAGCCGCTGCAGCCACACCCGGGTCCTCGGGCGCGAGTGTGCAGCGGAGCCTGTAGGACAACCCTCGTTTTTGGTTCTCCTCCCTCTTTCCCTTGTACTCATCCCTTTCTCTTTTCCACCTCATGTCTCCATCCCTCCCTCTTTCTTTTCCTCCCCTCCTCTTTTTCTCTGTTCCCCTTTTTCTTCTTCCTCTTCTCCCCTCTCTCTCCTCTCTTCTGCCTCGTTTCTCCTGCTCCACTCCGTCTTCTCTTCCTCCCCCTCCTCCCTTTTCCCTTCTCCCTTTCTCTTCTTCTCCTTTCCCCTCTTCATTAGAGAAACAAATTCTTTCTTTCCTTTTTAAAACTGATCAGCTGAGCTGGGCGTGGTGGCGCATGCTTGTAATCCCAGTACTCGGGAGGCTGAGACAGGAGGATTGCAGGTTCAAGGATAGCCTCAGCAAGTAGTGAGACTCTCATCAACCTAGTGAGACCCTGTTTCAAAATAAAAATAAGATAGGGCTGGCGGTGTAGTTTGGAAGTGGAATGCCCCTGGGTTCAATCTCTAGTACCACAAAAATAAATAAATAAAATAATTAATTAATTAATATTTAAAAATTGAGCAGCTCGGTGAGTCTAGGCTGGCGCAGCCTTCAGGAGCTGTGTGACACTCCATGGAGCTCAGATCCGGGCGTCTGTCACTGGTCGGGCTCATGTTCTTTGGTGCTTTTCCAGCGCCGACCAAGCCAGTATGTTACGACTGGCCTTTTCCCCGTTGCGTCCACACAACAAGTACCCGTCCCCTCTTACGGAAGCGAGTCCTGCGACAGTGCAGAGACGTCCCGAGGCCCATTCCGAGGCTGTGGGGTTTGGCCAAAGCAGGAGTCAGCACAGTGCTGTCGTCAGTGAGCCCCAGGCTCTTGAACCTCCAGCTCGACTTAAACCGGAAGGGAGAGGCCAGCTTTGAAGAGACTGTCGCTGGCCAACGGCTGCAGGCTCTACAGAGGCAACATGACCACTGGGGACAGAGCAGACTGGAAGAGGGCACAGGGGTGGTCTTGTCCTCAGGGACCCCCTTTGAGGGGTGGCCTTGCTCCCATTCTGCACCCTGTCACTGAGCTGGAGCAGGAGCAGGAGCAGGTTCCGCCCTGGAGGGCAGGAGCCGGCAGGGTTCCAGGGCCCCCATGAGCCCCCTGTGCACTGTGACTTTCCCCGGGGCCTCCGGGAGCCCAAACTGAAGGAGAGGAAGGGGACGGTTGGTTTCATCAGGATTGGGGTTTGCCCAGTGGGTGCCGAGAAGGTACTGCGGGTGCGAGCCTTAGCCGCTGGCCGTGCAGGCTGGATGGGAAGGCACCGGGCGCAGTCGAGGGAGCAGGGGCCGGCGGTTGTGCAGTGGAATGGCAGGAGTAACCCAGGGGGAGCTGCGAGGGCTGGACTGTGGCCAGAGAGGCCGTCAGACATCCAGGTCTCACAGGTGGCCCCGGCAGAGGCCGAGTGTGACGGGAGGACTGATGAGGTTAACGGGGTCCAGGAAGGGAGAGGTGGGGGGCTGGGTAGTATCAGGCACAGAGTAGTGGTGACAGCGCTGATGAATGACAGCCAAGCCTGACACCTCAGGTGGAGGAGTTGGAAGGAGGACCTGGGTATAAACCAGGGCAGGTGGCTGGGCGTGGTGGCGCACGCTTGTAATCCCAGTACTTGGGAGGCTGAGACAGGAGGATCGCAGTTTCACGGCCAGCCTCAGCTACTTAGTGAGGTCCTCTGCAATTTAGTGAGACCCTGTTTCCAAATAAAATAGGGCTGAGGGTATAGCTCAGAGGTAGAACACCCCTGGGTTCAATCCCCAGCACAAACCAACCAACCAACCAATCAACCAACCAACCAACCGGGGCAGGTGACCCCCTGAAGTGAGTCTCCCCTGAGGGAGGACTTTGAAAGGCAGACGGGGAAAATGAACTGGAGGTGGCCCTAGGAGCCAGAGGATGTGGACACCAACCCCACACCCCGAGCGAGCTGTTTAGAGCCAGACCCCGCGCCCACCTTCCAGGAGCGCTGGGCCCAGCTTGACTTTGATCCAGAGGATGCAGTGTGCATATCATGAGACAGTCGCAGCCTCCTTAGCGGGAGAGGAGGGCGGTCTTGCTTCTTCTTTGCTGACGATGGAATCCAGGGCCTTGAACCCACTATAGGAAAGTGTTTCCCACTGAGCTACACCTCAGCCTGAGCTCTTGCTCCCTAATGCTTAGAAAGATAGGCCAGGCTGAGGCTGTGGGCAGAGGCCTGTCCTGAAGCAGCACCGCCCTCGGCCTCCAGCTGTGCAGGAAGGGAGAAGGGAGAGCCCTGCAGAGGGCCTGGACCTCGTACCCCTTCCCCTGGCAGGAACTCGGTTTCCACGCCCATCTTCCATGGTAGGTCTCAGCTATATCGACTAAGGAATATATAATCTATATACAGCACTAGGGATTGAACCCAGGGGCGTTCTGCCTCTGAGCTATAACCCCCAGCCCTTTTTATTTTGAAACAGGGTCTTGCTAAATTGTTGAGTCTGGCCTTGAGCCTGCAATCCTCCTGTCTCAGCCTCCCAAGTGCTGGGATTACAGGCATTTGCTACCGCACCTGGCAGCTTATCTGATAAATACATAATTCTAGTTTTTTTCCCCCCAGCGATGGAAAGTCCTTAAGGCAGATCACTCAGGTCGCGACACCTGCAGGTCTGAACGCCATGGCTCAATGCTATTTTAGTTGCGATTGCTCCCTATTTATGGTGTTTTTCTCGTTGGTTGGTTTATTTTTGTGAATGAAAAGGGAAGGGGCAAATGGAGTTGTGAAAGCGTTCATAGTTCTGTTCTCCAGTGCCCACTCTCCCTTCCTGTGCCTTTATTTATTTATTTATTTATTTATTTATTGGTACTGGGGATTGAATCCAGCATTACCTCTGAGCTATACTCCTAGCTCTTTTTATTTTTTATTTTTTTTTTGTATTGGAGATTATACCTAGGGACATTCTTCCTCCAAACGATATCCCCAGCTCTTTTTATTTTTAATTAATTAATTAATTAATTAATTAATGGTACTGGGGATTGAACCCAGGGGCATTCTTCCTCCAAACTATATCCCCAGCCCTTTTTATTTATTTATTTATTTTTGTGTGTGTGTGTGGTACTGGGGATCGAACCCAGGGGCATTCTACCTCTGAACTACACCCCCAGCCCTATTTTATTCTTTATTTTGAAACAGGGTCTCACTGGGTTGCAGAGGGCCTCACAAATTGCTGAGGTTGGCCGCAAACCTGCGATCCTCCTGTTTCAGCCTCCCAAGTACTGGGATTACAAGCGTGCACGACCACACCGGCTATTTTTTATTTTGAAACAGGGTCTCACTAAGTGGCTGAGGGTCTTGCTAATTTGCTGAAGCTGGCCTCAAGTCCGCGATCCACCTGTCTCAACCTCCCAAGTACTGGGGTTACAGGTGTAGGCCATCATCCCTGGCTCCCTTCCTCTGCTTTGAAGTTCAGGGCTCTTGCGGGCATCCGGGCCTGTCCAGGTGAGCCTGCAGCACCACCTAGTGGGCCAGAGAAGCACCAGCACCAGGAGTTGGGAACCTGAGCTCAGAGCCCTGGGTCTGCAGCCTTTGCTGGGCATGGTGGCATACGCTTGTAATCCCAGTTCTTGGGAGGCTGAGACCGGAGGATCCGGGTTCGCGGCTAGCCTCAGCTACTTAGTGAGGCCCTCTGCAACTTAGTGAGACCCTGTTTCCAAATAAAGAATATAAAAATAGGGCTGGGGGTGTAGCTTGGAGGTAGAATGCCCCTGGGTTCAATCCCCGGTACGGCAAAAAAAAAAAAAAAAAGGAAGAGGAGTTAGTTGTCAGGATGGCTGCTTGAGCTGTGTAGACACAAGAGATCCTTCCTCTCATCCTCTCTGCTGCCTCCACTCACCCACCTTTGCTCTGTGCCCATCTCCGCACGTGTCCCAGCGTGGCCAGAAGTGGTTGTGTCGGGGAGGGTGCATTGAAGCCTAGCGTGGCTGCATCTTTCTGCGTGTAGGGAGCTTCCGATGGCCGTGTGGCTTCAGTCCCAGCCGGGAGCTTCATTCTTCCAGCACCAGGCGTGTTGCTTCCATGTGTGTTTGAGTTGGGGGCTTATTTGGGTGTCGGGGTGATGTACACACGCTGAGAAGGCACCCGAGCCCCAGTGGCTCCCACAGCATTTCTTTCTTGCTCGTGGCCACAGTCACTTTACTGTTGACTAGCTTCACTTGGGGTCCACTCTCCTGCAATTTGGGGATTTGGGCTAAAGGGGCAGCAGCTACCTAGGGACACCCTTTTCTCCCGGCCGAGGACAGGAGCCCAGGAGGGCACACCCGCCCACACAGCACATTCAAAGCTGCTGGTTGGACACGGAGTACGTTGTGTCCATTTACATCCTGTCGGCCTCAGCAAGTCCCACGGCCCGGCCCAGAATCAGTGTCACAGGGCCGTGAGTTTCCCACGGTTCTTGTCTCCCCAAAAGATTTCATCTGGGGGACACAGGTAGGGTGAGCATATTGGGTTTTATTGGGTGGGCTCGTCAGGAGAGTCACAGAGCTGGCTGGGCCGGAAGCACAAAGAAGGAAGGAGGAAGGACGAGTGTGCGCACGGGGAGGTTCTTATACTGTCCAGAAATCCCGCCTCTTCTCATGCATAGTCATTTGGGGCGGTTACCGCTTAGTGCAGCTGCGCTAAATTCACCTCACCGAATTTTTCCGCTGGTGTCTAAAGCTGCAAAGTAATGGCTCCGCGTCTCTGCCCACAGCTGGGCGGGGCAATCCCCATCTCCTCTCAGGAAGGCTCCTCCCTGTCCCATTTCTTTCTCTGCCTGGCTTAAAACTACCTAACAACAGAGCTGCCGGACAGTATCGAGTGCATGGTGAACCCTAGGGAGGATGGGGAGTGGAGGAAGAATTGAGCAAGGCGGTGGCCTGGCTTCTAGAAGACTTGTGGATGACAGGAGCAACCTTGCATGGCCTGGGGTGCAGGAAAGGAGGCTGGCTGGGGGAGGGACGTGGCTGTCAGCCTGGAGCAGGGCCTGGCTGACTTCTGTGCCAGTCGGTGGTCTTTGCTGTTGTAGCACAAAAGCCGGGATGGGCGAGGCTCCGTTTCACTAAAACTTCTGTTTATAAAAACAGGCAGGGGCCGGATTTCCCCAGTGGGCATCCTTTGTAGACTCCCGGCCTAGACTTTCCAGGACAGATCTGTATCAGGGCACCACCTCAACAATAAGAGAGAAAGACCTTTTTTTGTGTGTGTGTGTGGTTCTGGGGATTGAGCCCAGGGGTATTCTACCTCCAAGCTACACCCTCAGCCCTATTTTATGTTTATTTCTAAACAGGGTCTTGCTAGGTTGATGAGAGTCTCACTACTTGCTGAGACTGTCCTCAAACCTGCGATCCTCCTGTGTCAGTCTCCCAGGTACTGGGATTACCGGCGTGTGCCCAGCAGAGAAAGACCCTTCTTAGTCAGGAAGCCAAATACAATTCAAAGGGCAGTTGGTGAGTGCAGGGCCCCATCGGCTCCGTCCAGCTGCAAGCAGCCATTCGTATCACTGCACTGGGGAACCGAAGATGCTTCTTCTAAGTGTGAAATCTCATTTTGCTTGCTCCGTCTTCAGCAGAAATGTCTGGAGAAGGCGTTCGGAGCTCCTTGGGCTTTCCAAGCACTGGACCTAGAAGTCCGTTTAACCTTCTCGCTGGATTCACGTTTATCTTTCCTGAGCAGTGTTTCTGTTTCCCAGAGATCGGCAGACATGCTTAAGGGTGGTGGGTGTGCTCGGGAGTTCTGCTGTCACATTCCTCCTGTTCCAACTGGATTTTGGGGGGAACTGCTTCATTGAAATATAATTTGGATTCCATATAATTCATCCATATAAAGAATACAATTCAGCCAGGCACAGTGGTGCACGCCTGTAATCCCAGTACTTGGGAGGCTGAGACAGAGGATCGCAGATTTGCGGCCAGCCTCAGCTACTTAGTGAGGCCCTCTGCAACTTAGTGAGACCCTGTTTCCAAATAAAAAAGAAAATAGGGCTGGGGGTGTAGCTCGAAAGTAGAATGCCTCTGGGTTCAATCCCCAGTACCACATAAAAAAAAAAAAATATATATATATACATATATAGTTCCGTAGTTTTTAGTGTGTTTACATGGTTGTGGAATCATAGCCATGATCAATTTTAGAACATTTTCATCACCCCTAAAAGAAACTCTATACCTTTTCACTGGTATCCCCTAGCTTGCTCCCCTCCCCCATTGTGGCTGCACATATATATATATATATGTGTATATAATGTATATAATATATATATATGTGTATATAATATATATAATGTATATAATATATATATACATTTTTTTTTCTGTACTGGGGATGGAACCCAGGGGCATTCTACCTCCAAGCTATACCCCCAGCCCTATTTTTTATTCTTTATTTTGAAACAGGGTCTCACTAAGTTGCAGAGGGCCTCACTAAGTAGCTGAGACTGGCTGCAAACCTGTGATCCTCCTGTCTCAGTCTCCCAAGTACTGGGATTACAAGTGTGTACCACCACGCCCGGCTTGCATTTTTATTTTTTAAAATTATTTATTTTTTCGTTGTGCTGGGGATTGAACCTGGGGGCATTCTACCTCCAAGCTACACCCCCAGTGCCCTTTTTATTTTTTTTGTTTTGAAACAGGGTCTTGCTAGGTTGCTGAGAGCTGTGCTAAGTTAGCTGAGGCTGTCCTTGAACCTGCCATCCTCCTGTCTCAGCCTCTCAAATCTGGGATTACTGGCGCGTGCCACCACGTTTGCCACTGTGACTCTGGATTCCAACAGACTCACCCTCTGACCTGGGTGGGCAGAACGAGGGTCCTTCTGAAGTGGCCATCCATGCTCTCCACGTGTGACTTAATAGACACTTCCAGTGTCCCTGTCACTCGTTAGGAGTGACTGCTTCCCTGATGGCTTGCTTCCGAATTTTTCCTTTATTTTTTTTATGTTTTTTTTTTTTTTGCGGTACCGGGGATTGAACGCAGGGGCGTTCTGCCTCCGCGCTACACCCCCGGCCCTATTTTTTATACTTTATTTTGAAACCGGGTCTCACGAAGTTGCGGAGGGCCTCACTAGGTAGAGAGAGA